>JAQQSZ010007230.1:0-13371 GCA_028646595.1 Phalanger gymnotis | reverse complement strand
TCTTCCATTTTTCATTCCTTTGGTTCTGTTTGATAATATCTTGATTTCTCATCAAGTCACTAGCTTCCACTTGCTCCAATCTAATTTTTAAGCTAGTATTTTCTTCAGTGGTCTTTTGGACCTCCTTTTCCATTTGGCTAATTCTGCCTTTCAAAACATTCTTCTCCTCATTGGCTTTTTGCAGTTCTTTTGCCATTTGAGTTAGTCTATTTTTTAAGGTGTTATTTTCTTCAGTATTTTTTGGGTCCCCTTTAGCAAGTCATTGACTTGTTTTTCATGGATTTTTTGCATCACTCTCATTTCTCTTCCCAATTTTTCCTCTACTTCTCTAACTTGCTTTTCCAAATCTTTTTTGAGCTCTTCCATGGCCTGAGGCCAATTCATATTTTTCTGGGAGGCTTTTGATGTAGGCTCTTTGACTTTGTTGACTTCTTCTGGTTGTATATTTTGGTCTTCTTTGTCACCAAAAAAAGATTCCAAAGTCTGAGTCTGAATCTGAGAACATTTTTGGTGCTTGTTCATGTCGCAAGCTTGACAGCCCTTGTACTGCTATTTTCAGAGCTACTTCTACTCTGCCACACCAGCGGTCCTCCCCCAAGAACCGACAGCCAGGATTGTGGCCCAGATCCAGGCAGGGCAAAGCAGGCTTTGCACTTGTGCTCTAATCTGCTGCTTAATTCTTCCCACCAGGTGGGCCTGGGGCCAGAAGCAACTGCAGCTATAGCTCTGGAAGTAGACGCAGAGCTGCACCACCTCTGCTGTCCCCGGGGTGGTAGTTCACCACGCACTCCTTTCACTGGGTCCCAGCAGCTTTTCTCACTAACTTTTTCTGTTGTCTTTGGCCTTTGCAGGTTGAAAAGTCTGGTAACTGCCACAGCTCACCGATTCAGGGTGCTATGGCCTGTTCCGCCCAGCTGCCAGTCTGGTTGGTCCTGGCGTAGTAGACCCTGTCCAGTGACCATCCAGGCTGTCCTGGGCTGGAGCCCTGCTTCTCTTTGCTATTTCATGGGTTGTACGGCTCTAGAATTTGTTCAAGGCCATTTTTTATAGGTATTTGGAGGGACCTGGTGGGGAGCTTAAGCAAGTCCCTGCTTTCCAGCCACCATCTTGGCCCCGCCCTGAAAACCAAATTTCTTATATCAAAAATTGAAAAGAATTCATAACTGAAAAAGATATTATCAAATACTACTTTGCCCAATTACATGCTAACAAAATTGCTAACTTAGAGGAAATGAATGCTTACAAAAATATGAAATACCCAGATTAACAAAAAAAAATAGACTATTGCTAGTGTTGACCTTAAAGTTTGGTTAAAGGAGACAACAGGTTAGGTGTTATAAAAATTCGTATAGTTTTATTCCCTTGAAGCTAGCAGAACATGATCATGGAATCAGAAGAAAACTTCTGATTGACTAGAAGACAGACAAGCATTTAAGTAACAAAATCTCAACTGCAGTTTATGATCTTCATATCACAAGATATAAATGTCTCTAGCCCACTGTTCTGGCTGCAGACATTCTGTCACCACAGAAAAGAGAGCCTTGTCAATCTTATCTGATCTTTGAAGTTGCTGACATAGAAAGGGGGATTTTAGCAAAAGCAGTTTGAATGCTTTGGGTATTATTGGTGTTCAAATAATCTGAAAAGACTGACACTAGCCAAATTGTGGGGCATGAAATGTCCATTTTAATTTGTGATTTTTTAAAAAATATGGTATCCAGACATTTTTTTCTGATTATAGTTTCCAGATAGTCTAATAATTCTTAAGTTGTATCTCTGACATCTTTTCCAAATCAGTTTTTATGTTTTTTAGATTTTTTTCTTTTTTTCCAATTTTTCCTTTTTCTTTTATACATTTCTGGTTGCCTTCTTGAGTTGTTGTTTTCTGTCTGGTCCATTCTAACTTTCAGGGCATTTGCCAATCTAATAAGTGTGTAATAGAAACTCAAAGTTCTAAAATCTAGATCCAACTGGTTGGCATAGTTCATAGAGTACTAGGGCAGGAGAGAAGGGTCCCAGGTGCCTCTTAGCTGGATGACATCATGCAATCACTGAATCTGTTTACCTTCCACTGTGAGATGAACAACTCTGGACAGACACCATCTGGAACCTCCTGTCCCCATTTGCTTGAAACTACAAGCATATCATGTAGTCCCCTGCTGAAGTATGAGATATCAACCACAGCTCCCTTTTTAATGGCCAGGTTCTTGTTCATTCTTCTTTATCTTCTTCTGCCACCTGTAAAATCTTATTGTACTTATACTGCTTGGGTAGTCAAATCTATATAAGGTAGCATAAAATGATGCTTGGAGCTCACTATCTCATTAGTAAGCATTCAGACTGCCCTCTGAGAATAACAAACTAGTTTTTCCTTTCTCTGCATGTGATTGGTGATTGGCAGTACCTAATAAATGGACTCCAGGCCAATTTTGTCACCCTGCTGTCTGTTCTAACATCTATTTCCCTTTCCATTCTTTCCTCCCTAACTTGATTCATTTCCTCAGTTTGCTCCTGCAGACTCTATGGCCAAGACACTTTTTTTCTCCAAGGCTTTATCTGGAGTTATTGTGGAATCACTATCACTATTAGGGTTTATGCCCAGGAACTTCTCAGTGTACTCTCTCAAAAACCAAGGTATTTCCTCATCATGTTCAGAATTTTCCTTGGTTTGCTCAGTAGGGCTGGGGGAGTCTGCACTTTGGTCAGACTTCATATCTAAATGGCGTGGGCAGGATCTGAGAGCAGTGGATCAATCACAGTCCACCCTGCAAGGGATTTCAGAGAGGCTCGGATGCCGGGCTTTGCCTGGAGGGGAGAGGGTTCCCTTTTGTCACAGGGCTCTGGGATCTCTACATGCTGTAGGTTTTACCTGGAATCCTTCTCCCTACAGGGGCCACTCTCACGCTTGGCTCCTGCTGCAGGTGCAGGCACCCCGGACAGTTCAGGCTGAATTTTGCCTAGGGCCTTTCTCCCTAAATTTGGCTCTGGCTACTCACATCTCACTCAACTGTGTCTGGAATGCCCCAAGGCTGCTCTCTCTAATTTAAAGTTTGATACATTCCCCCCCCTGTTGGGACTGCGCTGGCCTTAGATTCTTTTGCCAGGCGTGCCTTGCTGGGACTGGCAGAACATGTCCATGTTCCTCTCCTGCTGCATAGCCTCCGGAAAGGTTCAGACTGGTTAGAGCTACCCTAACAGTAACAGAGGTCTTCTGTATTCTAATCTTCCAATGATCTATTCTAGAATCTCTGCAGTACTCCTAGCTCTGCTGATCCCTCTGTGGATTTCTGAGTTGGCTGGGGAAGTCTAGAGGTGTTACTTTTGTCAATCCTTTCAGATTATTTGAACCCCAATAATACCCAAAGCATTCAAACTGCTTTTGCTCCATTCCAAAAAAAATCCCCCTTTCTGTGCCATCAATTTCAAAGACCAGATAAGATTAACAAGGGATATCTTGTCTGTGGTGACAGAATGTCTGTAGCCAGAACAGTGGACTAGAGACATTTACATCTTGTGATCGTAATCTCTAAGTGACCCTACCTTGTCAATTGCTTTGTTTACCTAAGAACTTCCTTTCTTTGATATGGAGATCATAAACTGGAGTTGGGATTTGTTACTTAAAAACCTTGTCTGTCTTCTTTCAGTCAATCAGAAGCCTCCATGATCATGTATCTGCTAGCTTCAAGGGAATAAATTACATGAATTTATATGTCACTTAGTCTGTTTGCCTCCTTTGGCCAAACTTTCAGGTCGACAGTTATGGTGCCATGTACTGCAGTTTCCACTGATGGAACCGGGACAAAGAACTGCAGCCCAACCTCACCAATGCTTCAGGCGCCTCAGGATTCATTTTTTTTCCTGGAATTTTCACCTTGACAAGGTCGGGGTAAGTTGTCTCTATTCCCAGGTTCCAAAAGGACTCCCACTAGTTTGGTTGAAGTCCAAAATTCCCTTTAAGCTAGCTTTGAGGGCGGAGACCAATAAATCACTTCAGATTAATTAGATTCCCTTTGCAGATAAGATCTTTGAAAATGAGTTGGGAATATTTTCACCTTGGGTTTGCTGAGATGGCTAAGCGAGAACAAAAGGCAGACGCCTTTTCCCTTAAGGCTCGCAAAGCTGCTTCGGCATCTCCACGCCAATATCTGCTAATTCTCTCCACCACACTCTCCCCTCTTTTCCAATGACTCCGGCCCTAGCTGTCCTCTACTCTTTCTGCCTATTCCTTGCCTCCTTCCTGCCTCCGTTCCCTTAAAGGCTCTGATTCGGGGAAAGATAAATGCACTTTGTCCTCACTCCTCACCTTTCCCTTAACTGCCCTAGCCCTAAGGAGGATGGATAACTTTGTTGTGCTGCCATTGCCTCCTCCATCCCCGCCTGCCCCTTTCCTTAAGGGCTTTGTTTTTGAGGACAGCTACACTCTGGATATAGGATATCGAGAGTCAGAAAAATCAGGAATGCCAAGGCTTCCCCCAAAAGACCATAGAGGTACTCCGAGTAAAAATGGCAGACTCCATCCCGGTCAGATCTTAGATCCTTGTAAATTCCCCCAAAACCCCTTTCCTTCGAATAATAATAGCCAACTCATCCTAATTCCTTCTCTGTTGTTTTGTAATTGTCATTTTTGTCTTTCAGTGTGTGTGTGGGTGTGTGTGCTGTGAAATGAGTCCATTACTTTGTAAAATTTGAAATGCAGGCAGCCAGAGATTTCAAAGGCTGCAGCTAGGGAAACAAAGACTCTTTTCCTTGTAATTTCTGGTCTGGCCAACCTGGAATTACAAGCGGAAATAGAGTTAAAACATCTTAGCAGATTCTTGGATTTAATCATTAAAAAGTTTGGAAGCTGATTAGTTGGAATTTTGGGAGAGAGAACTCCTAAGACTATAAATCACTCCAGGAACTCTCACTCATACTAAAACAGCCCCTTCTAATTCTGATCACTTATCATTCCCCACTCCCTCCCCAGAGTTTAAGAGGATGTCTTGGTGTGGGAATTTTTAACATCCGTAAGGGTTTTTGTTAACTACTCTAATGCCCAGGTAAAATTGTAGGGAAAACTTAAATTGTACTTCCCCATCAGACAAAAGGAGGGGAGGCTCAGCAATTTGCAGGCTGGCAGTAGCTTTGTGCCCCTGGGTGCTTTGTAGCCCATTCTTTTTGGCAAAGCTTGGAAATGTCACCCAGGTCTTATACATTTCACCCATTCTGTCCCAGTGGCTGTAAACTGCCCTAGGCTCAGTATATTCTGCAGTTGTGGGGGAAGGGCGAGGTAGATGGATTGGGACTGTGGTTAGCATTTTCTAAGCTCTGCCTCCAAGAATTGTGACCACTGGGATACCAGCTTCTGCTCTAGGTAAACTTCACACTTCTCTGTTCCAGTTGCGAAACTGTATTTTATCTCTGTTTGACCTGTTTCCTGATTTGTTAAGGGAAAAACAATAATAGTTGTTGTTATGGGATCAAAATGATGTGATGACTGTAAAATGCTTAACATAATGACTAGCATATGCTAGTAACAATATTATTTTTTAAAATGTAATTGCTAACTTTGAAGTTGTTTTTAAGTACCAAAAGTAATAAGTTGAATAATTTCCATATGTGATAATCTGAAAATGCAATTGTTGTCATCTGAAGTTATTGTTTCTGTGTTTCTAAAATTGTATTTCTAAAATTCTCTTTGATTGTGAAATTTGAGAAGACCATTATGTAGTAGAAATGGTAGTATAGCAACTTTAATATATGTGAATTGAGTTTAAAAAAAAAGATGTGATAGAAATTTGATGATTTGAAACTATTATATTTGGTTATAACAAGTAATAATTAATAATACTGATATTTACCATGAGAACAGACTTTCCATGTGAAAACTTTTCTATTATGAGAATATATGTGGTGGTTTAAAGTTATAGTTTATGAAATGAATGAGTCCCTGTGCAAAGTGATTTAGAAATGCATTTACCTAAACTGATAATGGGTAGTTTCAAATTTTACATAATAATGTTTAGGGCATTATTACATTTCTGTAGTTTAAAAGTTATTACAATTTTACTGTCTGAGGAAAATGATGAATGGGTTAAGAAGCTGATAACTTAAGAAATTATAAACTTCCAAGTTTTGTCTTTATTTAAATGAAGTTCAGTTAAAATTGTTTTGCTATAAATCAAGTATTTATACAAAGGCCTTGTCCAAACAAGAATCTTCTCTTGTAATTTCTGTCAATTCAGGATACATAGTAAACTGTTAAAAACGTGATTTTATAAATAATAATCTTTTCTTTTACAATGCTAAGAGTACTGGGCCTTAGAAATTAAAATGTTACCACTAGTGATCATGAATCCAGATTTGATTTGCTCATCCAACTAAGTTATGGTCACCTGATTGGTAATTAATTAGTTTTGTTTCAAGTTTGAAATACATAATTGCTTGTGGTGTGCTTATATTTCTAAATTTTCTTGTACTGTGCAATTTGGTTAACATTACATTAGAAAAACAATTCCTCTTATAATCTAGATGTTGTTAGATTAAGAATTGTACTTAAGAAATTTGAAACTTACTTTGTACTTTGTAACTTTGTACTTAATTAAGAAAACTGAAACAAGGACTTTAGGAACCATCTAGTCATGAATTCGTATCCATCTTGTGTAAAGTCTTCTGTATAGAGGAATTCCTATGAAGTAAGTTTTTAAAGCCCTGGTAAACTTTGTTATTGTGATAAGGCTAATTTAATTGGGTATGTAATTTATAGAAACTGAGTGTCCTCCCCATTACAACACCTTTTTGACTAAGGAACTTTGTGATAGCTAGGAATTCTATGTAATACTTGGGGAATAAGGATATTTTACATCAACTTAGTTTTAATGAATCCCAATGTTTAAAGGTTTTTGCTTTAAGAAGAGATGTCTATCATTTTAAAACTTTCCAAATAATTTTCTTCATAAAAGTTCAGTGACTATTCCTTTTAACATCAGGATAAAATTTTAAACTGTTTTTAAAAAGGGGGAAATACTTTCAGAAGGTATGTTTTGAAGAAGAAAAAAAAATCTCTTGTGCAATTTTTAGGAGGCCTACTCTGAATTTGTAATCATTCCATGGCCTAAGAGCTAAAATTAGTGTTTGAACTTATCATATGTAAAAGATTCAATTCCTGAAGTGTCTCTTTCCTCCAGAATGAGTGTAACTGGGGAAGAATAAAAAAGGTTGAGAAACAAAGATGTCTATCTATTCAGTAGTGAGATCAAAGTCAGGAACCTCTTTTGTTTAGGGCAGATAAGAAGGTTTGGGGATAAATAGGAGCTATCCAAGCCCTTCCTATCCTCTTCATAGTTGTTATGTTGAGAGAATCTGAGGTAATATTTTAGAAGACAGAAAAGTTGTGAAACTTGATTTGAATTAATGCTCAATCAAATTTGGGATGGCCCTATCTGTAGGACAACAGCAGACATTTATTTGCTATTTAATATTTTATGGGACTACAATTTACTATTGTTTTAAGCTCTGATTACAGAGATAGGTGTCATAAAGCCAATAGTAGATGATTTGCTGTCAAACATGACTCGTGCCTGGAATCAAACAGAGCTAAGGAATTTCTTTCTTTCTGTAAGATATATGACATTGTCCCTCTTTTGTTTCATAGCAAATTTATATTATCAAAAAGTTTTGTAAGCAGAATGCTAAATCTATTAGGTAATAGATGGATATTGGAATATCTCTGAGTTACTATAATGGGATGCAAAAATGAATACCTTACAATTTTTGACCTATATTCCACAAATAAAAATAATATAGAGATAACATCCTCCAAAACGAAGAAATGATTGGACAAAGTAATAAGGCAAAGATGTAATGTGATAGATGTCTAATTTAATAGGAAAGCAAAATTTTGAGAAAAGTAACAGGATCAGATCGATTCCTATAAGAAATTATATACAGATGTATATGATTGGTTTCCAAAAATTACTACGCTTTGGTAAATAGATCTTAAATTTGGATTTTTGCACAAAGTGTATAAAATAATGGTAAAAGCAAGATTATTTCTCCTTTATTAAAGTATCTGTCTGATAATTTTAAAAGGTAGATGAGCTCATTTTATGGTTGGACCTTCACATTTTAAAAGATTCTTATACCAGATATAAGATTTAGGTAATGATAGAAAACAGCAGATGATATATATAAACTGAAATTCTCTGAAGTTTCAAAAATAGAAAACCAAATTTAAGTAATCGTACTAAGTTATGTTAACTAAGAATTATCTGGGAATAATCAAACGATTGTGTAAATTGGTACTCTCATATAGTCATACGAAGGATAATATTCTTTCTAAATATTAATGGGAATAATTTGGACAAAGGGAAAAAGAAGTCTGTGAAATAAGGATACAAATGTAAGGTTGAATCATTATCCTATGGACTAAGGCTGGGATTTAAAGTTATTTTGTATCTATGTAGAATAAGGTACTTAAATGTTTCCAAGTGATATAAGAGCAATTGGGTATTAATACAAATGGTGTAATTAATTGCTGGAATTAAATCAGAGCCATGTGCAGTTTGGGGAAAATAATTTCAGTTTCCTTAGAGAAAGTTGTATAATATCTTGGCATTAATGGAAAAGGTTAAATGTGGATTTGAATTCATTCCATCACCTAAAACATAAAGATAAAGTTAATGTTCCAACCTATCATATTTATATGGTTCAATTCTTTCGAATCAGGCTAGTTAGAAAAGAAAAACAGAGGAGAAAGTGATGCAAATGTGTTAGAGCAATAACTTATGATCTTAATGTGAAGATTTTATGAATAATGGAGGAAATACATGCAAGCTATTTAAAGCTAACCTTAAGGATGTTTCTTAAGCAATGTGAGATTATAGTCATATCTTAAACTGACTATTGAAACTTGCTATTCAAAGACTTAATGGGGCTGTTAACTGCCTGTTTTTTTTCTGAGTCTAACTCCAGGAAGGCTGACCTAAGATGCCACCAGTCGTGGGGGGGGGGGGGGGGAGGTGGAGCAGGGGGCAGGCATGATTTCATGGGAGAGTTGAGAGAGCAAATTTTGCATATACTGAGGTGAGACTCTCTTGACTTCCTTAACTGAAACCTGGTAGCCCTTAAGTATGGCTCAATGCAGCTTGCAGTTTGACACAACTTCTGCCCGGAGTTGACAAGAAGCTGGGGAAAATATGGCCCCCTTACTCTAAGTCCCCAATCTCTCAGTGGCAAATTTCTATAATCAGAAGGTTTTGTAAGTACAGTAACAAATCTATTAAAATAACTGATTATGGAACATCTTAGGTTACTATAGGACTGGAACTAGTGTTCCTGTATAAGTTAGGGTCTTTAATTCTTGGTAATGGTATGAAGACCATTAGGTCAAGGGCTTGTAAGAATATTATTTTGTTAATATCATGCCTGTCTAAAGCTTTGTTACAATTAATAATGTTATAAGAAGAATGGCTTGTAGTTTATTTTGTAAATGCCATCAAAGAGACATGGCATGACTAAAAGTTTAGGATATTATATGTGCCGTATTACTGGGATACAAGAAATTCAATGTTAGTTAACATTGTTAGTAATGATTGCATTGCTCTGTATGTTTCATATTTAAGTTTTACTGGTTATCTAATGTGTAAATGTAACATGGACATGTAAATCTTCTAAGTAGTTTAATTTGTATCTGACTTAATGTAATTATGCAATTTTGTGAATTGTGGGAAAAACTTTATTGTATCGTTTGAACCCAGTCCTGTGTGGCTGGGAAACTGAACCATTTCTATGTGCCTTTAGTCAAGGACCTATGTTGTGCAGTTTCCTCTCAATTGTCAAATCATATGTTTTTCTGGGAGCCTCTGTTAGGTCTATCATATCTAAAGATTGCTTCTGCTCCCAAATGGACATCTGAGCCCATAGGAGAACTTGGCCTCTGGGGCCTGAAAAAGATGACATCAGATGTAGACCGCTTTCCCAAGAGTCTGGACCAGGCCTGCTTGGGGCAAGGCTCCTTCCCCATCTGAAGCCTCTCCCCTGGGATTGGCAGCTTACTCAGATTCCCTCCTACTTTCTGCTGCTGGGGTGCTTACCATAGGTGCTCTCTTATACTAGGGGTCTGACTAGGGCTGACTTTGGCCCACAAATGTTCCACCACCTTAGTGAACAAAATAATGCTGTCCATGGTTGTTGGAATATTAACAATTAACATCTTCAATGTGATTTCCATCATTTGTGATGCAAAGGTTGATGTGCTTTGCAAGATTCACATGAACTCGATGCAATGACTCAATAACTCCACATTGCCATCAATTTTAACACATTCACTCTTGGAATATGAATATGAAATCATATGATGTTATTTGAAGATGAAGATGTTATTTGTTAATATTCCAATTAAATAAAATGTTGAAAATTTCAATCATTTCATTTCTTGAAAATGTGCATTTCTGCCTATGTGTCCAGACTTTAGAACACCCTGTATAATTTATTAATCTATTACAAATGAAACCCTTAACATCCTTATCATGTCTCATTTTATTATATCCCCTCTCTTTGAAGGTACATTATTCCCGTATCATTCAGAAAGAATATGATAGGACATGCCATGTTCTGTCATTACATAATGATAGGATTCTGTCATTATGTAATGATATAATCTTATAGGTGGATATATCACTATTAAACCAATGAACTCGGAGATGGTAAGTCTAAGAATTGATTTTTTTTCTAGTCCCTTAGATTAGGAAGTTGAGACAAATAACAGTCATACATTCAGAACAATAATAATCAAAGCACTAGGGTCCTTCCTATCTGCATCCCATCATACTAGCTTAAAGATACTTGAGGACCATAACAACAGGATTCATTATAAAATATTGAAAGATCTGCCATGAACAGAGATTTTTGCTATGAAAGGAGGAAGAACATAATTGTAACGATATCCAGACTACTCCCTCAGGCTTAAACCTCAAGTCACAGGCTGATAAGAAAATTCCCTTAGCTCTGTTTGATTTCAGGTAAGTCAGAGGTAAGTTTTGGAATTATAGCAATCATGCAACCAAGTTCATTCATAGGATATCATAGCCAAGCTCACAATCTGGGAAATATTTCTGTTCCAAAAGGAAATAGTATGGGGTTGGGGTGGGGAGGGATATAAATGGGGAGGGAATAGCCACAAGGAACACAAACTTTCTGATCTTGAAAGGAGAATTAAAATGTAAAGGAATCAAATAACTAGAATCTAAAGCGGGAGATGTCCCTCAATCAGGCTATATATATCTGAATAAATTGTGGCACATGAATTAATGGAATATTACTGCATTGTAATGAAAAAAGAGATAACTTCAGAGATTCCTGGGTAGTATGAACTAATTCAGAATGAAGTGACCATAACTAGGAAAACAATTTCTACATGAACAATATCGTAAAGAAAAATTGCAAGATTTTCACTGTAATGACCAGTCATTTATCTGGAGGACTTAGGATGAAATATTACACACCTCCTTTCAGAGGGGTGAGGTCTTAAGGTGAAGAAAGAGACATATCTTTCAACATGGTCACTGTGTGGATTTGTTCTGCTCCACTATGCCTATTTGTGACAAGAGAGTTCCCTTTCTCTACATTTTCAATGAGTACGAAAGGTCAAATTTAGCAAAAGTAATGTCAAAAATAAAATGGCCATTAAACCATTTTTTGAAAATGCACAGAAAAGAACACAAGGCAGCACAGCAAAAGGAAAAGTTTTAAAAGCAATATATAGAATTTTATTATATACCTTTAAAAAAGAAATGGTATAAAATGGAAATTAATATGTTCATTTTTGTTGTTTGCTTGTTTCAGTCATGTCTGACTCTTCGTGACCACATTTGAGGTTTTCTTGGCAAAGATATTGAAGTGACTTGCCTTTTCCTTCTCCAACTGATTTCATAGAGAATCTAATTTGTGCTTGGCTACATATACAGAAATGCAATTTTGTGCCGTTTATCGTTAAAACAGAAACTTACAAAAAGAAACAAAATGTGTACCAATTTTATGGCTTATATAATTATAAAAATAGTTCTGACTTCATCAACTCCCTGAAAAGGCCTCAGGCACCCCCAGGGGTCCACAGATGACACTTAGAAAGTCACTAGCCTCGGGCTCTTTCCAGTTTGAACACTTCCATATCAAGCAAATTTGGAGGGCTTTCTAAAAGCATTTTCACATTTATTAAATTTGTAGGGTTTCTTTCCAGTATGTGCATTCTGATGCCTAAGAAGATATCTACTCTGGCTGAAGGCCTTCCCACAATCATCACATTTATAATGCTTCTCACCAGTATGGATCCTCTGATGTACAGCAATGTTAGAGGGCTTTCTGAAAGCCTTTCCACATTGATTACATTTGTAAGGTTTCTCTCCAGAATGAATCCTCTGGTGTGCAACAAGGGATGACCTTTGGCTGAAGGCCTTCTCACACTCATTACATTTGTAGGGCTTCTCCCCAGTATGAATTCTCTGATGTACACTGAGGTTGGCACTCTGGCTGAAGGTCTTCCCACATTTACTGCAAGGATAGGGCTTCTCTCCAGTATGAATCCTCTGGTGTCGAATCAGGTCCCTACTCTGGCTGAAGGCCTTTCCACACATGCTACATTTGCAGGGCTTCTCTCCAGTATGAATCCTCTTATGTCGAAGAAGGTCCCTATTATGGGTAAAGGACTTCTCACATTCATTACATTTGTAAGGCTTCTCTCCAGTATGAATCCTCTGATGTACAGCAAGGTTGGAAGGCCTTTTGAAAGCCTTTCCACATTGACTACATTTATAAGGTTTCTCTCCAGAATGAATTCTCTGATGTGCACTAAGAGATGAAGTCTGATTGAAGGCCCTTCCACATACATTACATTTATAAGGCTTCTCTTCAATATGAATATTCTGATGACTAAGAAGGTGCCTACTCTGGCTAAAGGCCTTCCCACATTCGCTACATTTGTAGGGCTTTTCTCCAGTATGAATCCTCTGATGTACGGCAAGGTTGGATGGTTTTCTGAAAGCCTTTCCACATTGGTCACATTTATAAGGTTTCTCTCCAGAATGAATTCTCTGATGTGCAATAAGGGATGACTTCTGGCTGAAGGCCCTCCCACATTCACTACATTTATAGTGCTTTTCTCCAGTATGAATTCTCTGGTGTACACTAAGGTTTGCACTCTGACTAAAGGTCTTCTCACATTTATTACACTTATAGGGTTTTTCTCCAGTATGAATCCTCAGGTGTTGAAAAAGGTCCCTACTCTGATTGAAGGCCTTCTCACATTCATTACATTTATAAGGCTTTTCTCCAGTATGAATCCTTTGGTGTCGAACAAGGTCTCTATTCTGGCGGAAGCTCTTCTCACATTCAGAA
>JAQQSZ010007229.1:0-13372 GCA_028646595.1 Phalanger gymnotis | reverse complement strand
ATGGGGTGACGGAGGGGAGGGCAGACTGGGGAACAGGGCAACCAGAGTGTACGCCATCTTGGAGTGGGGGGGTGGGGAGGAAATGGGGAGAAAATTTGTAATTCAAACGCCTGTGAAAATCAATACTGAAAACCAAACATGTTAAAAATAAATTAAAATTTAAAAATTTAAAAAAAAAGAAAGGGTAGAGATAAAGGTAAGGAAAAGGATGAAAAGGCTATATATGGCAACAGTTAATGTACGAGAGGATTCTGGGAAGATGGAGGAGTGGGTCAGAAGTTCAGCTCTCCAAATTCCTCCCCCCCAACCAAAAAAAAAAAAAAAGACAGAACATTGCCCCAGAGCAGTAGAAATAAATTCAGGGTAAAGCAATTGTCCTCCTTAAACAATTTGAAAAGATCCCAGGCTAGAAGAATCCTTCAGAGACAGAGATTTGGCCTAAGTGAGGTGCAAATACCTCAAGGCCAACTCTGTAGAATCAATAAACAACAGGTCCTGGGGGAATTGGCTTGAGAGGCAGCCTCAGCCTTAGAAACTTTCATTTCAACAACAGTGTGGGAGTCTGGTGGCTGAGTAGGAGGAGACTGAAGGACCCTCCATTGTCAAGGGAAGAGGGACACCAAGCACAGCTGTGCTGACCAGATGCCTCCTGGGCTCTAGCTTGGGGGGAGAAGGAGCTAGCACACACCTGGTGGGTGCAGTAGTGAGGGGAAGGGACCCTGTTTGCTGTGGGCACTTATAGGAGGGCAGAGTCCCTGGTTTCAGTTCTGCGGCAGGGAGGACAGCTGTAGTTTGCAGTCAGCAGACTGCAAGGAGCAGGATCATTGCTGCGATGTTGTAGCTGGGGGCCCTAGCTGTGGTTTAGTTGTGGAGAGGAGAGTCCAAGGTGAAGCCCTGGGACAGACCTCAGAAAATAACAATAAGAAGGGCCTGAGGCTTGGAGCATCACTCCCCGTACCTGGGGACTACAACTTGATTATACTAATAGCTGCTAAAAACAAAATAAAACAAAAATAAATAAATAAAAATGAATAAGCAAAGGCGGAAAGAACCCAACCACAGATAGTTACTATGAGGATAGAGAAGATGTGGGTTCATATTCAGAGGAAGATAATGTAGGTATAAAAGCCACTCCTTTTTCAATCAGAAACGTCAAATGGTCCCAAGCACAAAAATAATTTTGGAAGAACTTAAAAAGGACTTTAAAAATCAAATAAGAGAGACCAAGGAAAAATTAGGGGGGAAAAAAAAAGCAATCCAAGAAAATCAAGAAAATTATGAAAAGAAAGTCAACCAACCTGAACAAGAAAATCAAAAGCTTAAGGAAGAAAATAATTCCTTGAAAACTAGAATCAGTCAAGGGGAAGCTAATGATGTTTGGAGACACCAAGAAATCAAAACAAAATCAAATGAATGAAAAACTAGAAGAGAAAGTGAAACATCTCATCAGAAAAACAACTGATCTGGAGAACAGATTGAGGGGAAATTATACAAGAATACTTGGATTACCTATTAAAAAAAAGAATCTTGATATAATGTTATAAGAAATTATCAAGGAAAACTGCCCTGAACTTCTAAAACAAGAAGGCAAAGCAGAAATAGAAAAAAAAAATCCACTGATTATCACCTGAAAAAGATCCCAGGAGGAAAACTTACAGAAATATCATAGCCAAGGGTCAAAGCTCCCAGGTTAAGGAGAAAATACTAGAAGCAAAAAGGGAAAAAAAAAACAATTTAAATATGATGGAGCTACAATAAGGATTACACAAGACCTAGCAGCTACTACACTGAAGGACCATAGAGTCTTGGAATACTATATTCTGTAGAATAAAAGAGCTGGAGTTACAACCGAGGGTAACTTATCCAGAAAATTTAGTGTAATCCTGAATGAAAATAAAAGGATATTTAATGAACTGAAAGGCTTTCATGTTTTTGTGACAAAAATCCCAGAACTTAAGGGAAAATTCAACATATAACATCCAAGAGAAATATAAAGTAAACATTAAAATCCAATTATAAGAGACTCAATAAGGACAAATTGTTTACTTTGTATATATGAAAATATTAACAGTACTCTTATGATTGCCATCATTATTTGGGTAGTCTGAAAGAAAGCCTTGAGCTGAGCTAAGTATGATGGGGTGATCCTAAAAAAATAAAACTATGTAAGGAGAGATAAAAAGGAGTAATTATCACATACAAATGAGGCATAAAAGGAAAAACTGATGCAGAAGAAGCTAGTGGAGGGCAGGGTAGATAGTGCTGGAACCTTACTCTCATCAGGAATGGGCTAAAGAGGGAAATTTTATATATACACACATATATATGTATATATACATATATATACATATATATCACATATACATGCACACATATATATGTACATATTTATATATACACATACATACAATATATATGTATAAACTTCTAAATTCAGGAAGAAATAAGAGGTCAAGGGGATAGGGTAGGGAGAGAGGATAAGGAAGGGACTTTTAGAGGGATAGTGTGCCAGTAAGGCAAAATGGGCTTAGTTTAATGGGTGCCCTTGAGGAGTTTGGCTTTTGTTTACCATGTAAGTACTTTCACCTGTTAAATGCTAAGCCCCAGGCCCAAAGCCCTATCAGGTGTGAAAGCTGTGTGGGCCATAGATTGATGACTTAAGAGGGGCCAAATAGGGAATCAATTGGTTTCTGGACTCTGGTCTCTGGTCGTTGAGGTGGGGCTTGAGAATGCCAGAGGCTTGGCTGCGAGGAGAGGTGGGAAATTATAGCTGAAAAAATAGGAAGCAGAGCTGACCCCTGTGTGGACCCAGGAGTTTGAGCGAGGACTTGAGGCCAGTGAATATGATTTATGCCATCTTATTTTTCTGTGGCCTCCTGGCTACCCTTGTGAGGCAGGCCTACTGGGCCTGGAGGCTTGTGTTCACAATACTGGAATGGGGAGGTTGGTTCGCTAATTTGTTGCTCTGGGCCCTGAATAAATTTTCTGATGCTTTCTGTTTAGAGAATTCTATATACCCAACGATTTCGAACCATTCATATTTTTGAGATCATAAATTTGGCCTTCCTACTACAAATAGGTAGATTAAGGAATAGGAGGGCAAGGTAGTGGGTACAAGTAAAACAGAGGAGTAAGGAGAGATAGGGTCAGAAGGATAGTGAGGGAAAATACGAAGGAGAAAAATACACAAGTAATTGTAGCTTAGAATGTGATTGGGACAAATTTACCTACAAAATGGAAACAGATAGCACATTAAAAATTTGAATTCAACAATATGTTGCTTTCAGGAAATCTTATAAGAATGAGAGATACACACAAAAAGAAAATAAAGGGCAGGAGAAGAATTTATTATGTAAAAAAAAGTGAGAATAGTAATCATGATCTCAAAGTTATAGTTAAAATAGATTTAATCAAAAGTGAAAAATAGAGAAACTACACTGTGTCAGCAATATTATTCCATATTCAATAGTCAATATAAAATACCTAGAAAGTATAAAATACCTGAGTGTATACCAGCCAAAACAGACACAGGAACTATATAACATAAACATAAAAAATTTTTTAAACAAATAATCGAAGTAGGTAGATAAAGCCAAAACAATTTTTTAAATGACAGTTTTACCTAAATAATCAATTTATTCAATGTCATCCCAATTGATTGCTGTGTTAGAAAAAATAATAACAAAGTTCATTTGGAAGAGCAAAAGGTCAGGAGCTTCAAAGAAACCAGGAAAAAAGATGTAAAGAAGGTAGATTCAGCACTATCCAACCTTAAACTATATTATAAAGTAGAGCATTGTTGAAGTGTAAAAAGGATAATTTTGATTATTTCAAATTAAATTTTTTTTGTATAAATAAAACCTATGTAGCCAAGAAGAGAAAGAATGCAGAAAATTGGGAAAAAACTTTCATAGACAATCTCTTAGATAAGATGTGATTGGGTTAGAATACTGTTGTGGTGTAGGAAATGGTGAGCTGGTTGACTTAGAAAAACAGGTAATGTCAGAGATGATGAAAGCCTGAACTAGGGTAGAGGCTGTGTCTGTAGAGAGAAGAAGCTAGATAGGAGAGATTTTTGTGGAGGTTAAATCTGCTAGTCTTGGCAAGTGATTGGAAGTGCTGAGGATGGTGCATGAGGGAGAGTGAAAAGTTGAGGATGACTCCAAGGCTGTGAACCTGGGTGACTAGAAGGATTGTGGCATTCGTTGGTAGGGGAAAAAGGTAGGACATTCAAGGGAAAGTGGAGGAGAGAATGAGTTTTGTTTGGACCTGTTGAGTTTGAGATGCCTTTGGAACATCAAGATGTAAATGTTCAGTATATGAAGCTAGTGATATAGGATTGAAAGAAAAGAGGACTGGAAAGGATGACCTAGGAGTCTTGTGCATACAGAAGATCACTGAATCCACGGAAGCTGATAAGATTATCAAAAAAGTATGAAGAGAGAAGAACTCAAGAGCCTAGGACAACATCTGTGGACATGGAAGATGATCTAGAAAAAGGAGGTCGAGAAGGAGCAGTCAGACAGGAGGAGAACCCGAAGAAAACGAGTGGCACTGAAACTGAAGAAGAGAAAAATCCAAAGAGAAGGACTGAGAAAAGGCCATTTGATTTGGCAATTAAGAGATATGGTGGAGACAGAACATTCTGTAACCTTGGAGACAGCAGTTTCAGTCAAGTGGTAGGGAGATAATTAATGCACAAGGCTGCCAAGAGGAATTGGTTAACTAAATTATTTTTGTAGCAACACTGTGAATCTCAAGCAGTTAAGGACAACAGAATATCCAAGGCAAATAGTTATCAACAGTGAAAATGCTGTAGAAGAGTTAAGAAGAAGTTGTTGGATTTAAGAGTCAGAAGATCATTGGTAATCTTAGAGAAAGCAGTTTTAGTCAACTGGTAAGACTGGAAGCTTGGTTGCAAGGGAATAAGAATGGAGTGTGAGGTAAGGAAATGGAGGCAACAAGTTTAAGCCATTCTTTCTGGGAATATGACTTAAAATGAGAAGAAATATAGAACTTCTATAGAAGAAGAAAATAGGACAACAGCTTGTGGACATGTCAGGGCCAAAATTTTAAGGATGAGGAAGACCAGGGCATGTTTGTATGTGGTGGGAGAAAAGCTAGTAGATAGGAAAAGATTGAAGGTGAGTGGGGAAAAAAAAAAAGGAACCGTCAAGGTGGAGAGCATGGGAAGCTCCTGGAGGAAATGGGAGGTGATGGAATGAAGATTATATACATGTACGAGTGAGCCTTGACTAAGAGAAGCTTCACCTCTTTCTCTGAAGTGGGAGCAAAAGAGGAAAGAATGTATGTGATTGAAAGGGTAGATGATAAGAGTATGATTGAACTGTTCAACTATAGGGTCAATTGGAGTGATGGAAGAGAGTCCCAAAGGACTATGAGAACAGCAAGGAGTTGAGGGATTGCATATCACTATAAAAACAAAGAATAAATTTAGGAAGGGTAAAGTAGAATGAGATATCCTAGGAGTTTGGAGGCTATGATCAGAGAGAAATTTCACAGTTCTAGATCATGGAAGCAGGACAGTTATGGGTAATTGTAAACCAACCAACAAGTGTTTATTAAGCATCTATTATATGACAAGCACTGTGTTTGGTACTGGGAATATAAATACAATGAACGAAATAATCCCCTATTGCAAGGAGTTCACATTCTAATGGAGGAGATAAAGACATATATGGGCATATAGAAAATAAATATAAATATGAAGTAATTAAATAAAAGGTAGTTTGGGAGGGAGACCCCTAGTAGTTAGGGGTATCAGCAAATATATTTAAGCAAATCATGCTTGAGCCACATCTTGAAAAGAAAGATTCTATGAGACAGAGGTGAAGAGGGAGTACATATCAGACATGGTAGCCAGGTGAGATGGAAGAAAGGTCAGTTTGACTGCACTACGGAGTTTGAGGGTATAGAGGGAATAATATCCAATGAAACTGGAAAGATAGATTGGATGAGGTTGTGAGGGACTTTAAAAGTTCACCAGTGTTTGTATTTTATCCTAGAGGCAACAAGGAGCCATTGGAATTGACTGAGTAGTGGAATAATATGATCAGATGAGAACTTGAGGAAAATCACTTTGGCAGCAAGAAGGATGGCCTGAAGGGGGAAACTAATTAGGGGGCTGTTGCAATGATCTAGATGAGAGGTACTGGGAACATGAACTAAGGTGATAACTCTGTGAGAGGGGAGGAGTCAGATGCTAGAGATATGAAGGTCGAAACAGGAAGATTTGGCAACTGATTGGATATGTGGGTTGAAGGAGAGTGAGGAATCTAGAATAATGCTGAGAGAAATGATTATTAATAACCAATAATTTGGGGAGATCTAGAGTTCTCTCTTTTTTCTAAAGTCTGGATTTTTAAGAGTTCAGTCTCTTGAAGGGTACTGCTGATCATGATTGGACTAACTTTCTTGTTCAGGATCCCACCCCAGTTTGGGTGGGGCATGTGTTCTTTGAATAGATAGCCCTAAGCTGGAGGGTGGTCTGAGTATAGAGATAGTTTCTCTGTCTAAAGGTGACATGATGTCACTCCCAGGTTCTCATTTTAATATAGCTCAGCTATTGCATCAACCAGTCAGAGTTGATTGCCATTACTCTTCCAAAAGAACACATAATCTCGGAGCCCACCCCACCATGATTATCCTTGGTCTATGAGAGATGGCCAAGTGATCATCCTTTTATTAATAACATGCAGGACTTATTAGTGAAATGACTGAGTTACCCAGAAACTATGTCTCTTGAACCTTTTTAATTATCACAATGCTAATTAAAACCTAAGACACGGGAAGGATGGTGATGCCTTTGACAGAAATAGAGAAGCTTGGAAGAGAGGAAGGTTTAGTGGGAAAGACAATGAGTTCAGTTTTAGACACATTTGAGTCATGTTAAGAGTTTAAATTCAGATATTTTTAAGAGTTTAAGATGTTGAGAGTACATTTTAGGGCAGCAACAAAACCTGCAAACAATCAACTACACCTTCCCTCATCACAGTTGGGCCATGAACAGAGTGAAGAGTACAGACATCAACAATGACCAAAGACAATTGACAGCAACCACCACCATCACCACAACAATGGTGATGACAACAGTGACAGTGCCAGCAACATCAGGAATAATGAGCTCAAGACAGCGAATAGTATGAAGATTATCAATTCAGGCATGAAACCTGGTAGAGGGAGCAATTCAGAGACCAAAAATCAGGACTCAAACTTTCCATGGTGCATGGAACATCCAAGTAGACTCCAATGTTTTCCTTATTTTTACGTACCTCCTGTACATCAAGACATCAAGTCTTCTGTCAGGCCTAGTCAGATCAATGACCTTATGTACCCTATGCCTGAGCTGTCCCTCCTCCAGGATCAAATTTAAAATATGTCATTTAGTATTATCATGAAAAAAAAAGTTTAAGATGTCTCTAAGAAATCCAGTTTTAAATGTCTAATAGGCAATTGGTGATTCAGCACTGAAGCTCAGAGGAGAAACTAGGAAGAAAGTAGCCAACAATGTCAAATCCAATTACAAGATTGGGAAAGATGAAGACTGAGAAAGGACCATAAGGCCAAAGAAGAGATCATTTGTAACTATGGAGAGAGCAATTTGAGTTGTGTGATGAGGTTGAAAGGCAGATTGCAATGGGTTGAATGAAAACCTCCAAAATAATAAACTTTAAAAAAAAAATCATTCCTACCTCTTTGGTTGACCTAATGCTTTGTGAGACTTGGGGGAAGGAACACTGAGTAGTGGAGAGCATACGCTCTAGAATGTGTAGGTGGGCCAGGTCTGGACACCTGAGCAGACTTGGCCCTCATTTTATGCATACTGATGCTATGAGAGCTTGGCCAGGGATTTGGTTTCTGCAATTGCTACTAGATGAAAGGAATGCCAAGTGTGTGAAAAGTTGTTAACAATGGGTCAAGGATTCCTCAAGTGGAAATAGAATGGGAGTGACGAGCAAGATGTGGACTGTGAAGAGATCATACTCAGAAAGAGAGGGGTGGAGAGATTTTTGCCTCAAGTAGATTGAAGCTTAGGAAAGGAGTTGGAGATTTGTGTGCCATAGGATGGGGAACGATCAATTGATAAGGCATCCTTGCCCTCAATGGTCCTGTCGTAATAGAGCACGTGTAGAGTCAATGGGGGCTCTTACTACCTCTGATTCCCCATAGGCCAAGATTTAAGATTTTAGTTGGTAGATAAAAAATGCAAGATGGTAATTATGCAATACCACTACTAGGTCTACTTCTAAAGATGATCAGGGAGAAAGGAGAAGAACCTACGTGTTCTGAAATGTTTATAACAGCTCTCTTTATGGTATCAAAAAACTGGAAATTGCTGGGATGCCCATCAATTGGGGAATGGCTGAACAAGTTGTGGTATATAATTGTGATGGAATACTACTGTGCTAGAAGAAATGCTGAGCTCAGTGATCTTAGAAAAAGCATGGAAAGACTTGCATGAAATAACGGAGAACAAAAAGAGCAGAACCAAGAGAATATTGTATACAGTAACAACAATTGTCTTTTTTTAAACTCCACTTTTATTTTATGTAATTTTTTTAGTTTTCAACATTGATTTCTACAAGATTTTGAGTTACAAATTTTCTCCCCATTTCTATTCTCCTCCCCACCCTAAGATGGCATATATTCTGATTACCCCTTTCTCCTGTCTGCCCTCCCTTCTATCACCCCACTCTCCTCTCCCTTGTCCCCTTTCCCCTTACTTTCTTGTAGGGCAAGATAGATTTCTATACCCCATTGCCTGTATATCTTATTTCCCAGTAGCATGTAAAAACAACTTTTTTTAAAAAAAAAAAACATTTGTTTTCAGAACTTTGAGTTCCAAATTCTCTCCCTTCTTCTCTCCCCACTCACCCTCCTTGAGAAGGCAAGCAATTCAACATAGGCCACACATGTATTGTTATGCAAAACACTTCCATAATAGTCATATTGTAAAAGACTAACTATATTTCCCTCTATCCTATCCCGCCCCCCTTTATTTTTCTCCCTTGACCCTGTCCCTTTTCAAAAGTGTTTGCTTTTGACTACCTCCTCCCACTATCTGCCCTCCCTTTTATCATCCCCCACTGTTATCCCCTTCCCCCCTACTTTCCTGTAGGGTAAGATATCCAATTGAGTGTGTATGTTATTCCCTCCTTAAGTTAAATCTGATGAGAGCAAGATTCACTCATTCCCTTTCACCTGCCCTCTCTTCCCTTCCTAAATTATAACTGCTTTTTCTGACAGCAATATTGTTTTAAAAATGACTTTGAGCAAATAAGTTATTTTGACTATTATAAATACCCAAATTAACTATAAAGGACATATGAAGAAAGATACTACCTGCATCCAGAGGAAGAGCTGATAAATAGAATTTTACATATAGATACCTATTTGTGTCTAATTGGGTCATCTCTAGGGAGAAGGGGGAATGGAAAGAAAAGAGAAAGAAAAGAAAGAAAAAAAAGAAATTTACATAAGTGTTTGCATATTTAAAAGGAACAGCAAGTTGTACATAGATTTGCACTTTCATGTACAATCATTTTTTTAATTTATAAAATAAAAATATATTTTTAAAAGTAGTAATTATGTCTTGGGGGGCTAGGATGTCTATGCTTCAAATCAATTTTTGGAACCTTAACCCAAAATTTCAGGTAATGAGGCACAAACAGGAGACACCTATTTAAATCTTATATAGGCACACTCCTGATTTCTCAGGAGCATAGGCATGTGTTGTGATTTAGAACCTAGGATGGCTTAGAATACCCTTAAGAGCAAGAATTCTGCTCCCCTGAAGAATTAGAGGCTGAGGCCTGAGGACTCGAGATCCCTTTGGAGCCAGCCTCTTCTGACTCTGGCTCCTAGTGGCTAGGATCTTGCTATTTTTGTTGTTCATCCTTTGTTCTTCAAGAAGACCAATGATATCATGAGAGTGATGTCTTGACTTGTGAGTGAATTAGATTTAAGTGAGGCAGAACTGTGCAAAGTCATCAGCCTCACTCTGTCCTCCAGAGTCATCAGAGTCCAGTGGCAAGACAAAAGTCAAGACAACTGGCGACAGCCCCACTAGGATCTCTTAGAATCTACTAGAGAAAGAACAAGGTTATTATAGGTACTTGGGGGATTCCTTGAGTATCTCCCAGCTAATGATTATTATAAATTTAGCTATTCTTCTCTGATTCTTGTCCAGGTTATTAGTGCTACCTGCTTTGGGGAACATAGGCATAGTAGTTAAGACTTTTGTCATGGGAAATGAAAGTACTTGGGCCACTCCGTGCTAAACCACTTTTTATTTTTAAAATTATTGTTTATTTAAGGGTACGAGGTTTTCACCCCCACCCCAATGAACGTAATTAGAAGACCTAGATGTCTCAACTGAATTAATCAAAAGTAAAGTAGGAATGAAGACATTCTTAATTGATTGGAAAGAATCATAGTGACTTTGGGTTATTGGATGAAAATAGATGGCACCAGAAAGGAAATATTTTGTGATTGGCTGAAAGAATTAAACATACTGTTGTATCCATGTTTTGGATATCAAATGAGACAATATTTGTAAAGGGCTTAGCACAGTGCCCGGCATAGAGCAGGGATTATATACATTTTTTCTCCCTCTATCCCTCCCTCCCATGTGTAATACAGCAAACCAGTTTGGAATCAATATTCCAGGCAGCAAGTGAGTTGAGTGGTAGTCATGTCCAACAGCGAAGGGCTCATGAGAGGGAACTGCTCTCTGCAAGAGTGACAAATTACATTTGTGTATGTGTTTTCTTTTTCTATTACCCCCATCCCACATGACCAGGTGATAACTTCTTAACTTTGAAGGACTCAAAGAGCCAGAGTTCCTATTAGTGTCAGTTGGCAGTGTCTACTGGAACTGGTAGCAATGATCCTAGCAATAGTGTGATAGGAACATCTGGTTTGGAAGCCAAGGACAAACTAATACACTAAGGAAAGGTAGCTTCAAGACTCTAAAAGGGCAGTGACCCATGGAGCCCAGCTGACAGCTGTACCTATGGGGAACTCCATAGAGAATTCATGAAGAGAAAAAGGCCTTTGGTGACCAGCAGTTGTGAGTTTACTCTTCAGCCACATATGCTTTCCTAGTTTTAGCCCATTTTCCCCAGGGATCTTATTTGTGCAGGAAGCAAGTGGAGGGATGTTTCTGTAACGACTGCCCTTGCTATGCTAGCTTAGTAAACACCCTTTCTAAAAGCTAATTAACTCTGGTTGATAATGAATGAGTAACACATCTGTGGGGACTCATGAATAGTGCTGGAAACCCCAATCTCAGTGTTATCCCAAGGAAGAAATAACTCATTCTTTTTTTTTTTTTAATGCAATTGCTTTGAACGATTTTTTTTTTTGCATCTTCTTAGGCTTTTACAGAATTACTCTGAACTTTTTTTTTCAGTGAGGTATTTATTATTGCAATCCAGTCGCAATTAACTCTTCATTCTGGGCCTTTTCCCCTTATTACCACTTGATTTCTTAATGGACCAGACTCTGGTCATGGGCTTAGAGAGAGCTGGAAGGGACCTTAGAGATGACCTAGTGAGTCCAATCCTTTCCTTTAGTCTTCCTGAATATTTGGAAGCTATGGAACAAACTAAAGTGAGTTAAACCGATTTCCTCCCAACAAGCTATTGCTTGCTTGCTTAACTTAATCTGTGGCATTAGGACTATATTGGTGTTATTAAGGCTCCATTATCTTTTCACTTGAGATATATATATCAAGCTTTGGATTCCTTGTAACAGAAGGCTGCCTTCTCCACAATTTGGACTTGCCCTCCTATTTTCTGGGCTATTCAGATGAACATTTAGTTCCCAAGAATAACAATGCATGATAGGAAAAGAGACTTGCTAACATAAGAATTATTGCCATACTGTGTCAGACCCATTGTCAAACCAACCTATCTTTGGATCTTGTCTCAGACAGTGTTACAAGTAATCTTGTGAAAGAGCATAATTTTCCCTCCTGGCATCCATCTAAAAAGCTCACTGATAACACTCTTGGAACATCCCTAGATTTTTTTAAAAAACTCAACATGGCACTAACACACTGTAGTTGGAGTTGTAAATTGCTCCAATCATTCTGCAAATCAATTTGGAACAATCACCAAATAGTCAAATGATGTAAGCAAACCTTTCTCAAAAGAAAATTTGCAAAATATTAGCAACCCTATGAAAGAACACCCCAAATCAATATTAGAAATACAAATCAAATGGGGTTTCACTTCACATTCAGCAGATCATTGATGATGACAAAATATAAGTATAACCAATGGCAGAAGATTTATCAAAACATGAATATATTAATGTGTTGTTGGTGTCACTGTGAATTAGTACAATTGTTCTGTTAATCAGTCTGGAAATGCTATGTCAAAAAGTACTGCTAAAGAAAGTTACTTAAGGAGGTGGAGCCAAGATGGCAGCATGAAAACAGAGCCTCACTTGAGCTCATCCACAAATCTCTCCAAACACCTGTAAAAAACGACTCTAAACAAATTCTAGAGCTATAGAACCCACAAAATGATAGAGTGAAACAAGTCTCTAGCCCAAGACAGCCTGGATGGTTGCCATGAAGGGTCTATTGCACCATGCTAGGAGCAGAGTGCAGCCCAGCATGAGCCGAGCCAGGATACACCAGGCCAGAGTAGATCAGGAGGGGTAGGCCTCAGGGCACTGAATCACCAGCAGCTGTGGCAGTTTACAGACTTCTCAACCAACAAATGCCAAAGGCAATTTAGCAGGTCAGTGGGAAAACTGTTGGACTTGGGCGAGAGAAGTGCGGGGTCCAGCCCCAGGCCTAGGGCAGCAGAGGTGGCTGCAGCTGCAGTGGTGGCTTCTGGAGCTCCAGGCCCACAGACAGCGGGAGGAATCAAGTGGCTGATCAGAGTGGGAGTACAGAGATCTCTTTGCTGGTGCTGGGGCAGCATTCTCTTGCTTTTCCCTGCTTGGATCTGGGTCACAGTCCTGGTTGGTGGTCCCTAGGGAAGGAGGATCACTGGTGTGGCAGAGCTTGTGGTGGATGTGGAGGGAGTCTTCCTGGTAGTTACAGGGCAGAAAGGAGTGCTTGCACTCACAGACCAGATCACAGGCCAGGAGAGGAGTATCATGCCACCTCAGAGTAGAAGTAGCTCTGAAAACAGCAGCACAAAACCCCTGAAGCTTGGTACAAAGCAGTCTCCACTCTGGAAGCAGTCATATACTGACAAAGAGCTCAAGAGTCAAGTAATTGGCTGGGAACATGAGAAAGCAGTGTAAAAGGACTCAGACTATAGAATCTTTCTTTGGTAACAATGAAGATCAAAACATACAGCCAGAAGAAGTCAACAAAGTCAAAGAGCCT
>JAQQSZ010007228.1:0-13373 GCA_028646595.1 Phalanger gymnotis | reverse complement strand
GAGATCTTTTCCCCTGGGGTTGTTTTCCAGCACTGTTGCTCTTCAGCAATGGTCTCAGCACTTTGTTGTTCGAGCTGAGTGTCTGGCACTTCCCCTGGGGGAGTAAGAGTATGTCTGGGCTCCTGGTGTTGACCCCTGCTGGCTCTGCCCCTCTGGTACTCAGGTACTCCAACTACTCGGCCACTGAAGCCCCACTTCTGTCTCCTCTGTTCTAGCATTCTTCCCCCCCCCCCCCCCCCGAGGAATTCTCTGGGTGGGGAGGGGAGGGATTAGAGCCGTTTACCTGGCCATTATGTCTCCCGGAAGCTCAAGAAGCGTTTGAAACCTTTGGGCTGCAAGCCTCAGGAACTGGTATCTTACAGTTGGTGGCGTTGCGCTGCCTCTCCTCGCTTCCACAGAGTGCGGTCCTGTGTTAGGAGGCCTGGGGATCTGCTCTGGTTTCAGGTGCCCAGCTTTCTCCCAGCCTGTCTCCCACGTGGGTTTTCCGGCCAGCCGTTTCTGCTTTGGTTCCGTCTGGGGCAGCTCCGCAGGCTGAGCGCTCTCCTAGCCTACAGATTCGTTCCTTCAGCCTTTCAAATTCTCTCGGCTGGGAAATTTGCCCCAGTCAGACTGCTCGCAATTTCTAACTCTCTCAAATCTGCTCAGATTCACTTTTTTATAGGAATCCAACAGAACTTGTGAGAGAGCTCCCTCCGGCAAGACGCTGTTTTCATGTGGCCATCTTGGCTCCACCCCTCAGAACTCATCCCGATTGTATTTCCACAGTATTGAAATTGTTCTTTCTGGCTGCTTGCAATATTTTGTCCTTGACTTGGGACCTCTGGAATTTGACTACAATATTCCTAGGAGTCTTTTTTTTTTTGAGATCTTTTTCAAGAGGTAATTGGTGGATTCTTTCAATCTCTATTTCACCCTCTGGTTCCAGAATATCAGAGCAATTGTCCTTGAAAATTTCTTGAAAGATGATGTCTAGGCTTTTTTTTATCGTGGTTTTCAGGTAGTCCAATAATTTTTAAATTATCTTTCTGTCTTTTGGCTAAACTCTTTGAGAGAGGTCATCTAGAAGAGGTGCTTCCACTTCCTTTCTTTTCTTGTCTTAACTTTCTGACATCATCCTTCAAGCAAAACTGCTCTCTACAAAGTTACTAATCATCTTTTAATTACCAAATCTAATGGCCTTTTTTATTCCTCATTTTTTTACCTCCTTTTAAACCTTTGGCAGAATCACCCTGTTCTCTGGGATACCCACTATCCAATTTTTCAGGCGGCTAGATGGAGCAGTAGATATAGAACTTGCACTAGATTCAGGAGGACCTGAGTTTAAATCCAACTTCAGATACTTATTATCTTACTGGGCCAGTCACTTAACCTGGTTTGCCTCAGTTCTTCATTTATAAAATGAGTTGGAAAAGGAAATGGCAAACCACTCCAGTATCTTTGCCAAGAAAACCCCAAATGGGTTCATGGAGAGCAGGACAGTATTAAAATGATTCAACAACAACAAGATTTTCATGACATTGTTCTCTTCTGGTTCTCCTATTCATATGACTTTTCCCTCTCAGTCTTTTCCTGGATCTTTGTGCAGATCATCTAAGCTAACTACTGATATCGCAAATGGCTCTCTGTCCTTGGTCTTCCCTTTTCCCTCTATATTTCACTTGGTGATCTGATCAGTTCCCAAGGATTCATTTATTATCCTTATGCAGATGATTCTCAAATCTGATTATCTATCCCTATTATCTCTGCTGAACTCCAGTCTTACATTTCTATTGGACCTATTGTATCTACCTACTGAATATCTCAGACTGGATATCCTGTAGCACTCTTAAACTCAATAAATACAAAATTGAATCTCCACTCCCCACCCCAAGCCTTCTCCTTTTCCTAATTTTCCTATTATTGTCAAAAGGGTATGATCATCTTCTTAGCCTCCTGGGCTCTAAACTCGGGTCATCTGTGAGGCTTCTTTCTTAACTTTCTCATCTTCAATCAAAGGCTGGCCACTTTAATCTTTATAATATCTCTTATGAACTCCCCATTCTCTCCTCTGACACCACTGACAAGGTACAGATCCTTATCACTTCAAGCCTGAACTCTCACAATAGTCTACTGGTTGGTCTCTCTGCCACAACTCTACTGCAATTCGTCCTCCACTCAGCTGTCAAAATAATCTTCCTAGAATAGAGGTCTGATGATGTCACTCCCTTCAATTAGTTCTAGTTATCCCTTATTATGTCTGGGTTGAAATATAACAACTTCTGGCATTAAATCCTTTCATAACCTAGTGCTCCCTTACCACTTCCTACCCTTATATTTCAAGGCTTGATTTACCTTATATGCTATCACATTCTTTGTGATCCAGTGAAACTGGCCTCCTTTCTGTTCTTAATAAAAAACAAAACAAAACATTACATCTCCTTGTTCTGGGCATTTTAACTGGTTGTTTTCCACACTGGAATTTTCTCCCTTCTAGCTTCCTTTCACTCCCAGTTAAAATTAAATCTTTCCTCATTCCTCTTTAATTTTAGTGCCTTCTCCTTATTGATTATCTTCATTTGATCATATCTATATCTTGTTTGTGCACAGCTATTTTCATATTCTCTCTTCCATTAGAATGTGAGTTCCTTGTGGTATGGTGTTTGTGTCTTTCTTTGTATTCCCATGTAGCAACAATATTGCTAGCAGCTGTTTTGGGGGTGAAAGACCAACAACACCAGCACACAGGAGGGCTGCTAGCACTGTTTCTTTGATCTGCTTTTCTAAAGAAAGCAACTTTAAGGAGTTACCAATCTCACTTTAATTAAACATACATATACCATTCACTTAGTTTAGGGGGAAAAACCAATACCCTGAACTTCAGAGAGAATACAAAAAGAAATTACAAGCATACATTGTATAAACAAATACATACAGTTACCAGAGAGAAGCACCAACACTTGGGTTTTCAAAGCTGGGGGGCTATAGTGGCTACCCAGAGTCTCTTCTGCTCAAATCACATGGCACTCACAGTGAGTTAGAGCCCCAAAGCAAAATGCCAACCTCAGAGCTTATATACCCTGTTCAGGATTAGAGGGCATCACAACCTTGCACCTCAAATCCATGTGACTTAAGCCTTCTCTTGGCTTAAGCAGGTCAAAGACTCTTGATCCAATCAGAGACTTTTGACTTCAAGCAAAGACAAGACTGGATCAAAGGCACTTGATGCCCTTAGCATTCCAAAAGAGAAGACAACAAAAAACTCCCACTCTGCTTAACATTATACCCCAGTGTTTAGCATAGTGCCTGACAGATAGTAAGCAATTTATAAATGTTTATTGATAGACTGAATGAAACCCCATAAACAAATCTGAAAAGTGTAGATATTTTCTTCCTTAAAATTGTATCAGATGTTGTTTCTGGTTTTCAAAGAAAAAGGAGAAGTTGTACTTGAAAGTTTATACTTATAATCTCAAATTCATGAGAGACTGAGGTTTATGGATTACTTGAGCTCAGGAGTTCTTTGCCACAGGGCTAAAATCTATGAGTTATCTCCACTAAGTCTGGCACTAATGTTGTTAGCCTTCAGGATCAAGGCCATTAACCAGTTTAAGGATGGGTGAACCACCCCAGGCTGGAAACTAAATAGATCAAAGCAGTGAGATGGTAGTTAGTTGCAAGTGGCTTAGATAGGGAGATACAGTACGAACTGAAAAAAAAAACAAAAACAAAAACAATCTCCCATAACAACAACAGTGACAACAACAGAGAAGGGAATGAAAAATAGAAGTGGGATAAATAGTCAAAGATTTGAAGGGAACATGGTACATAGTTTTAGTTCAGTGCATCTTCAAACCTGGAGAGAAATTAATGACTTTAATCACACGTAATGAATGCTTTTGCTTATCATGCCATTGAAGGGTTCATTTCTTTTTCCTTGATTTCCATGTAATTTAACTTTTAGACTTCTCCTTGCCCACTAAAGTTTCTGTTACTATTCCTTAGAATCTATTTTGAGTATCAAGGACATATCACTTTAAGACAAAGAGTAAATTAAGAGTTTTCCAAGTTGTCTAAGTGATCTCCTTAAAGACAGTATAATCCATTAAGTGTGGTCTTTCAGGCTCCTGCTTAAAACCACTTCACAGTAAGTACTGGAGCTGCTGGATTTGATGACTCCTACAATTTAAATATATGTCTATTTAGAAAGTAGCATTTAAAAGGCCCAAGAAGATGAAATAGAATATCTTAGCCAAGCCTGTCAGGTGCTGTAGTTTTAAACATAAAATATTTATATAATGTGATCCAAGAGAACATTTGCTTTGAAAGTAACTATGATCTAGAGATTTGGGGGCTCTGTTTACCCTAAGTAGTTACATGGCAGGTCTTCTGGTAAGGCAAATATACATAGGCAATAAATTCCTGTGATCATTAGAGAAACTGTTCTTACAGTCTTACTGCCCATATGACTTGGGGATACCTATGTACATAAGCTATAGTAAGGATCAAAACCATCTGTAAGGCTTGCCAGCTTTGAATATCTATTTTAAAATGCATGTCTAGTTCTTGGCTTATAGATGAATTTAAATATTTTGGAAGCCAACCACCTGGATAAAAATCATGGAGAGGATGATATTTTTTAAAGGAGTTCCAAGTTTGCCTGCTAGAATTTATAAAATCACAAGTAAAATATAGCAAAATCTTCTTACAACACTTTCATGTAGACAAGTTACATTGTTGCATCAAACTTTTATGGGATGTAATTATCTGTGAATATGATCTGATTCACACCAAATTATCAAATCTGTGTGGTAAACAAAGTGATCATGGAATTCTTGTGGATATTTACACAAGCATGTATTAGTGCTTATAGTTTCTAAAATGCAAGTTAAAAGAGAAATTTAGGAGCCAAAATATAGTTTTTGTCTAAATTATTATGAGTTACTCAAAACTATATCAAATTTCTCCTTTTTTAAAAAAATCTTCCGCCAGAAGTACAAGAGTGTTGGATTTTGAGTCAGAAGACTTAGATTCGAAACTCAGCCTTGAAACTTACTGCCTCCTTACTTTGGTAAATTATTTAATCTCTCTGCTTTAATTAGACTCTACGGCTAAAGTGTACTCACAATTGCTGAAAGATTTGGGTAATGAGATTTAAATTTCACTTTTTACCTTCTCTCTCCTTTTATTTTTCCTTTCTTCTGTCTTCCCTAGGCACTTAAACTTAAAGAAACTGTCCTGTAAAGGAAAGCCATTTAGAGTTCTCCAAATTCTAATTTGAAATATTTTCTTTCAGGGTTAGGTATTTTCTAAAATACTAGTCTCAGATATGCAAAGTTTCATCCCCATGCCATCTGCTATCTGTATACTGATAGAATCAACTTCCTTCTAAAATCTCTTTCTGAGTAGGCTGTGAACCTTGTGTAGCCAATGAGTACAGAAAAAAGGTGTGAATTGTTTATTATTTATGTGACTTGCCTACCAGCTGATCATTTAAAGCAGGCCAAATCCAGCACAACTTGCAGTGAATTACTAAGGCTGAAAAGAGTTGAGTGATTCACTTATTTCCTGCTTATACAAATATTAAAGATGATGACCAAACAATGTCAAAATAGGAGTATTTTTGGTCCAGGCACATATTAAAAGTGATTTGAAATCAAAGTTTTAGAAAAATAGTAATTTATATAAAGATTGAAATATGTAAAAATTAGTACATGCCAACAAAGATCAAAAAAGAATGAGGAGGATATAGTTTCTGTATTGAGTGTTTTTTGGTTTTTTTTTTTTGTAGATTTACTAAGACCTCATATTAAAAAAAAGAAATTAAAGGTTTTGAGGAAAGATGCAAATAAGGAAGAAGAAGATGGTTTTACAATCCATGGATAATAGAAATTTTGAAATCTGGATTATTGCTGGGGCTATCAGAAGTAATATTGGCAACTTTACTACACGATGAATTAAAAAAAAAGATATATGGATTTCATCAAAATATTGGATTGTCTTTAATATTTTAATTTATAATAAGATTCTTTTAGAAGTATACAAGATTTATTGCTTATTGATGTGATTACAAATGCATCAAAACAAGAGTTAGTTCTACCACCTCTCCATGGTCAGAATAATGATTTCCTTTGGAAGTCTGAAAAATTTCCATATCATTATATGATCTAACTTTTTTGGCAACATCACTGTATTAGGATGAAAGATATAGTATGGAAATAATGGCAAATAACTCTTATAAGACATCAATTTAACAAATATAGGATAGACAATAGCCACTAAGATTAGACAGTCACAGACAATAGGTTTTAAGTACTCTTTTATTATTAGTGTGGCATAATGGATCAAATACTGGACTTGGAATCAAGATACCTGGGTTCAAATCATGCTTGAAAACACTCGGTCATTATGGGCATGCCACTTCATCTTTCAAAGCCTCAATTTTCTCAACTATAAAATTGAAAAACAGGGTTGAGGAAAAACATATTGCAAAGATTGAAAAAACACATATGCATTTAAATTGTTGTTCCCAAGAGGTCTCAACAGCTATGGTATAGGAGAAAAGGAAATTAGCAAATAGTTTCTTTGAGGTGAAAACCATTAATGGCTTGAGAGACAAAGTTCAGAGAGTAAAAATTCAAAGGAGGAGAGAACATATAAACAATTATTGTATCGTGATGGAAATAAAACCAAATTTTTAATAAAACAATTTAGCATAGAAATCATGGAATAACTTTAGAAAACCCCAGAATTATCTCAAGATAGCAACTGTCTCCTTTCTCTACTCTTTTCCCCCATAATCCTACAAATACTAATAATAGGCGTAAGAAAAGAGAAAGAAATTAAAGTCATAAGCATTGGGGGAAAAAAGAGATGATTATCCCTATTAGCATATAGCATGCAGGTTTTGCTTAGAAAATTCTAAGAAATCAGCAAAGAAGCTAATTAGGACAATTAATAGTTTCAGAAAAGTACTAGTACATGAAATATATTCATAAAAATGATCAGCACTTCCCTATAGAAATAAGATCAAGGAGGAAATTATAGAAAGGGAAATCTCATTCAAAGTGACTGTTGAGCCAAAAGGAACCAGCACAGGCCTGGTGAGCGTGGGAACAGTGGGACAAAAAGCCCCCCAGCAGTGGGCTTACAGGAAGTTGGAGCTTTGGCTTTGCTTCCATACTAGAGGGGAGAACTGAAGATCTGGGGCAAGATGGACCATTTCCCATATCTCAGGGCTGGAGGTGATTGCAAAAATCAAGTTATTACCACAAAAAAGCACAGGCAAAAGAAAAAGAATCCAGCCATAGAAACTCATTACAGGAATAGAGATGACCAGCATTCATCTGCAGAGGAGGATATTAAAAAAAGAAACCCCCAAAGAATAATGTCAAATGGTCACTTGCCTAAAAAGAATTTATAGAAGATCTTTAAAAAGACTTTAAAAATCAAATGACAGAGATGGAAAAGCTAAAAGAAAATAATCCAAGAAAAACAAGAAGGTTATGAAAGGAAAGTCAACCAATTAGAAAAGGGGATCCAGAATTTCAAAGAGGAAAATGGTAACTTGAAAATGAGAAGTGGGCAAAGTGAAGCCATTGAAATTATAAGAGATCAAGAAATAATTAAACAAAACATGAATAGTGAAAAAAAACCAGAAAAGAAAGTGAAACATCTTATAACAACAGATTTGGAGAATAGATCAAGAAGAGAAAATGTAAAAATAATCAGAGTAGCTGAAAGTTATGATCAAAAAAAGAATCTTGATACAATAATACAAGAAATAATTAAAGAAAATTGTCCTGAAGCATTAGAACAAGGCAGGGAAGTAGAAATAGAAAAAAATCCATTGAACACCACTTAAAAGAGATCCTATGATGAAACCTCATAGGAATATCATAGTCAAATTCTGGAACCTCCTGCTCAAGGATAAAATATTAAAAGCATCAAGATTAAAACAATTTAAATGTGATGGTGCTACTATTAGAATTACACAAGACCTAGCTGCAGAGTCATTAAAGGACTGCAGGTCTTAGAACACAATATATCAGAGAGCAAAATACCTGGGGCTCTGGCCAAAAATATCATATCCTTCAAATTTCAGTATTATCTTCAATGAAAAAAAAACAGACATTTGACAAACCCTCAGACTTTCAAGACTTTGTTAAAAAAAATCCTCAACATGACAGAACATTGGACATACAAGAATGATGAGAAACATAAGGTACATACCAAAGACTGACTATAAGAGATTCATAAGGACAGACTATTTACCTTTTATATAACATAAAATGTAAAATATATGTCTAAGATCCTTATAATTGTTGAGCTAAAAAGAAAGAGGGGGATACATCTGACTATGATATGAATTTAAAAATATAACCATTCAGAAACAGCCAAAAAGAGTAACTATTTTATACAAAAGAGGTGCAAGAGGAAGAAAGGATATAAGATGATTTTGATGGGGAGAAGTAGTTCTGGTAACTTATTTTCATCAGGAATGGGTTTAAGAAGAAACAATGCATATATATTTAGGAGAGTATAAAAGTCTTCTAAATTTAAAAGAAATAAAATGGTAGGGGTATAGTGAGGGGGGAGAAGACAAAGGAGAGATTTTTAGAGGGGAGAATAAGGAAATAGGTAAAAAGGGATATAGAAGGGTGTCTAGATCTATGGGAATGAGAGGATAGGGGAGGGATCCTTGGAGGGGGGTAGGCAAGTGATAGGAGGGCAAGGTAGTCAGTCAAGTAAAGTAGAGGAATCAGGAGGGATAGGAAACAAGAGATATGCACAAATATAAAAACAAATATTAGAAGTGTGGTATGTTTGGGAAAGTATATATCTATATATGTATGTATATATGGATAGCTATAGAGAAACATATCTAAACTTTGTTCTAGCCTTCCAGGGTGGGATGGGGGGAGGGGAAAAAAGAACAAAGTAAAAAAAGTACACAGCAGAGAACAAAAGAAAACCCACAAGGAAGCAAAGATGGACAATTCTCAAAACAACATGTATTATTTATTATATAGGCTTTCTTGAAATGAAAATATATTGTTTTACATTTTGAATCCTCTCTTACATTCTACTACACACGACACACTTTTTTTTCTTTCTTTGTATTTAAGTTGCAATATTTAAGCTTATGATATGTTTTGTTTCTTTTCTCTATTCTGTATTTGTGTTCTGGCCCTTGAGTCTAAAATAAAATTAAATTTAAAAGAAACGAAAACAAAAAAAAAACCAAAGTGACTATTGAATATGTAAAATATTTGAGTTTATCAAGACATAATTAAGACTTAAAGAAACATGCCTCCCCCTCCAAAACACCCCCACACTCTAAAGAAATAAAAAAAATGATAAATAATGGAAGGAATGTTCCTTGTTCATGGTTGGACCATGTCAATACAATAAAAATGACAATAGTACTTTAATTAATTTATGGATATACTGTTTATGGCAATCCAATCCAAGGAGATACTTTATAAAGTCAGACGAAATAATAAAAATTCATTAGGAGAAACAAAAGATCTAGAATCTCAAAGGACACAATGGAGAAAACATATGAATGAAGGGAGTAGTTTTTCTAGATTTTGAATTATGTTATAAAATACTAATTACAAAAACTAATTCATAGTAGTTAAAAAATAGGCAAGTATATCAATGGAAGACATTACATGAGCAAGAGTAAGAAAATGTCTAACCCAATAAGTGTTTGATAAACTTGACCTGAGACATAAACCACATGGTGAAGACCCCACTATTTTACAAGAACTCCCCACGAAATTGGAAAAATCTGGGAAAATATAGGTTTAGAGCAACACTTTATCCTATATGCCATAATAAATTCAAAATAAATACAGAACCGGAGCAAAAGATGTCAAACCATGAAAATGTAAAAGAGAATGAGATCAGGTACTTTTCAGAAGTACAGCTAAGGTGGAAATTCTTAAACAAATGAGGGATAAAGGAATCATTTAAAAACCAAAATAAATCATTTATATTATGAGAAATTGAAAACGTTTTGCACAAATAAAATCAAAGCATCTTGGTAATGAATGAGGAGTGAATAATAAAGCATTTATTAAGCACTTAGTACGGGGCAGTACTTTCTGTTCTAAGTCCTATAGATTCAAATATAAGCAAAGAAGATGAACTTTGCTCTCAAGTATCTTGCATGCTAATGAGGAACACAATACATAAGGTGAGTCATAAAGAGATCAGCATGTGAGCAGTGGAATATTTTGAAAATACCTGAGAAGTACTATAACGATCTGGTTCCAGGTAAGATGATGAGAGAGGGAGGATGAGGATGGCTAAAGTATAGACATCACTATTTGGAAATGGGTAGAAAGACAAAAAGGAAAGCTTTGTAATGATTAAAACCTTTGCATTAAACATCCCTGATGAGGGTCTGAAAATCAAAAGGTACAATGTGTCTCAAATGTCTAGTGCAAATTTTAACTTTATTAGCTTAGATTAAAAATGAACTAAGACTTCTTAGAACACTGTATAGGGAAGTAACACAAATATAGGACACTAAGAACCATTCGACAATGCATAAATGGTCAAAAGATACATTTTTTCTCATAAAAATTTCACACTATTAGTAAACATTAGCAAACATGAAGGATTTCACCAAATCACTGATAATAAAACAAAATCAAATGAAAGCAAGTCTGAGGTTTTACCTGACACCCATCAAATTGGGAAAGGTGGCAAAAGGTATAAATAATCAGTGTTTGACAGACTGAGGCAAAATGGCTACACTAATACTCAGATGGTAGACATATGACTTGGTCCATAATTCTGGAAATAGATTTAGAAATATGTGAATAAAATTAGCAAAACATTAATGTATTTTGACCTTGAGATCCCATGGGTATGTATGACAAGGAGGCCAAAGACCAAAGTTCATTAAGTTTCTTTTATACCAAAATAATGATAGCAACACTTTTCTGTGAAACATCTTTTATGGGATACTGCCCCGCTAAATGGATTGTGCATCTCCTCTAAACTCTCTTGCTATGCTCAGTATTTAGGTGACAGGGCTGTTTATTTCTTCCTATTGTGTATCTCTCCAAGCATGTTTCTTGAATATCTGGCTTCCAATTGACTAGCAAAACTGGGATAATAAACGTATCTTGGGACTAATGATCGTTTCACATCTTTTTAGTTGTTACCAATTTGTTCAGTGTGCAGTGAAACCTCAGAGTTGTCTAAATGTGTATTTCTCTTTCTATTAGTGATTTGAAATAATCTTTCATGTTGGATAATAGTTTGCAATGTTTTGCAAAATGTTTCATTCATTTCTTTTGAACGCTTCTCCATTCAGAAATGGAGGCAGCTAGGTGGCTCAGTAGATAGAGCTGGGCCTGGAGTCAGGAAGACCTTAGTTCAAATCTGACCTCAGACCTTTACTAGTTGTGTGACACTGGCAAGTCACTTAACTCTATTTGCCTCAGATTCCTCATCCTGGAGAAGGAAATGGCAAACCACTCCAAGTATCTTTGCTGAGAAAAGCCCAAACGGGGTCACAAAGAGTTGGACACTACAGAACAACAACAAAAGAACCATTCATAAATGCCTCTGAGTCATATGTTTGTGTTAATTCCTTATCATACCTTTATCAGAAATATTTCTACTAAATCAGATATTAGTAGAAATATTAAAAAATATATCCAATGACCTTTTCAGTAAAATAAGTTCTAAAAATCTTAAATTTCCCCTTTTATCTCAGCTGCATTGATTTTACTAATGCAAAAAACTTTTTAATTTTATGTAATTGAAATGCTATATCTTTTCCTTTGTGATTACTTCCAATCAATTAATCAACATTTATTAGGCATCTTCTAGATGCCAGGCATTTTGCTAAGCATCCCTTGTTTAGCTAAGGCTATTTTGCTTGCATATACCTGTGAAAGGCACTTGACATCATTCTCAATTCATTTTATCTAATTTTCATAGTGAATAGTTGAGCCTTTTTTTGTATTTTGTAGTATTTTGTAGGTCAAGAAGGCCTCAATAACCTTTCATGATGCTCTGTGACTGAATTTCTCTCAAACAGAATTGCCATGTTCTAAATGAACAGTTTAATATGATAGTTATGTGGTCATCTGCACATCTAATGGTTACTAATATTGGCCTGACTTTTTCTCCTTGTGTGAACACCTCACATAGTAGCACTAGCATTTGGCTCTAGCTGGTTCATGTTTAAAATGGTGTTCAATTGCCTGAGAGATTGGAATTTTTCCAGCTGCTAAGGAAATTGTTTCAAATAGACTACTCTTGAAAAAAAGTAAAAACAACCAACATGCTGTGGCATTTTCCCTAAAACTGAATCCGTGTTTCTGAAATTAGTGGTGCTTGCACCTCTCTTGAGAAAATGAAGGGAAGATAGATTGACACTAAGGCCAAAACTGAAGAAGAAACAGACCAATCTCTGGATGCTAAGTGCTTTTAAGGCAGTGTTGCATAGTGGATAGAAAGTTGGCTTCAAACCTTATCTTTCACAGTCCAACCATCATTTTTTCATTGAAACATGGAGATAATAATATCTATGTATAGCTCACAAAGTTGTGAAGCTCAAAAAAGATAAAATATGTAAAGCATTTGACAAACTTGAAAAGGCTATATAAATATCTACTGTTAGAAAAGACCCAATTTCACACGGCATACATTTAATTGCAGTCCACTTTGAGACCTCCCAAATCTCCCATAGAATATTAATATAGATTTCTTTCATTTTTCTGTTGTCAAGAACTCATCACTTTATGATCAAAACATTAGTAACATTTCATAATGCCCATGACAGTATGTCTTATGAGTAATGTGAAAATCATTGGTCAACTTTGAAATGGTATTTGGGGAAATAAACTCTCAAGTAAGGTAATTACATTTATTAATTTGTCTTAAAAATAAGTTTTATTGATGTCTTCTTTTTCATGACAGAACTTCTGCTTATTCCTCCTCATATCCTGGGATCGAGACCTTCCTTTGTAACAAAGCAATATAGTTAAGTAGCAACAATTGTTATGACCCCATCTATCAATATATACAAATTCTGCTTCAGTAAATCTCCACCTCTCTACTGAGAGGAGATATGCTTCATTGTCTATTCCTATAAGTCCATTTAAGAAAGTTTAAATTTTTTTCCTCAATTGACTGGATTTTAAGAATCCATTAAAGTCTTTATTTAAAAGCAGCCCAAATATCCATTTGAATCATATTTTTAAAAAAAATTGACTTGTGGAGGGGCGGGGCCAAGATGGCTGCTGGGAAGCAGTGACTGGCGTGAGCTCCCCACCAAGTTCCTCCAAAAACCTATAAAACAGTGGCTCTGAACCAATTCTAGAGCTGCAGAACCCCCAAAGTGGCAGAGGGAAGCAGGGCCCCAG
>JAQQSZ010007227.1:0-13373 GCA_028646595.1 Phalanger gymnotis | reverse complement strand
AGGGGAGAGAGGAAGGGAAAGGGGGATGGGAGGGGAATGGGGCGACAGAGGGGAGGGCAGACTGGGGAACAGGGCAACCAGAATGTACGCCATCTTGGAGTGGGGGGGGGAGGAAATGGGGAGAAAATTTGTAATTCAAACGCCTGTGAAAATCAATGCTGAAAACCAAACATGTCAAAAATAAATTTAAAAAAAAAAAAGGATTCTGATCAATGCAATGACTAACCAGTACTCTGTAAGACTAATGATGAAGCATGCCTCCTATATCCTGGTACAAAGGCAATAAACTGTAGTTACAGAAAAAAAAAAAAAGAAAATGCTAGATCTGGTGAGAAAGAGGTCTGGCCCCATCTTGGGGGTGGTAGAGGTGGGGCATAATGAAGCGAGCAGCAGGAAGCTCCTGCAGCTGCTTCCAGAGAGCCAGAGTCAGCTGCTTCTGGAGTCGCTGGCTCATACAGATGGAGGAATCAAGCAGAAGACCAGAGTGGGAGTGCAAGGAGAGATTTGCCCTGCTTGGATCTGGGTCACATTCCTGGCTGGTGGTTCTTGGGGGAGAAGGAGTGCTTCTGTGGCAGAGCTTGCAGTGGCAGTGGAGTAGAAGTAGCTCTGAAAACAGCAGCACGCCCCCTAAAGATGGGGAAAAACACTCTCTCTTCTACAAGCAGTCATACCCTGACAAAAAGCTCAAAGGTCAAGTAGTTGGCTGGGAACATGGCCAGGCAGTGAAAAAGGATTCAGACTCAGACTCAGACTCTAGAATCTTTTTCTGGTGACAAAAAAGATCAAAACATACAGCAAGAAGAAGTCAACAAAGTCAAAGAGCCTACATCAAAAGCCTCTGAGAATAATATGAATTCGTCTCAGGACATGGAAGAACTCAAAAAGGATTTGGAAAAGCAAGTAAGAGAGGTAGAGGAAAAAATGGGAAGAGGAATGAGAGAGATGCAAGAAAAACATGAAAACAAGTCCACAACTTGCTAAAGTGACCCCAAAAATACTTCAGTATTTCAGTATTCTTCAGAAAATAACACCTTGAAAAATAGACTAACCCAAATGGCAAAAAAACTCCAAAAAACAATGAGGAGAAGAATGTCTTGAAAAGCAGAACTAGCCAAATAGAAAAGGAGGTCCAAAAGATCCCTAAAGAAAATGCCACCTTAAAAATTAGATTGGAGTGAGTAGAAGCTAGTGACTTTATGAGAAATCAAGATATTAAAAAACAGAACCAAAGGAATGAAAAAAAAAATGGAAGACAACGTGAAACATCTCATTGGAAAAACCACTGACTTGGAGAACAGATCCAGGAGAGATAATTTAAACATTATTGGAGTACCTGAAAGTCATGATCAAAAAAAGACCCTAGACATCACCTTTCAAGAAATTATCAAGGAGAACTTCCCTGATATTCAAGAGCCAGAGGGTAAAATAGAAATTGAAAGAATCCACCGATCGCCTCCAGGAAAATGAACCCAAAAAGAAAACTCCTGGGAATATTGACACCAAATTCCAGAGGTTCCAGGTCAAGGAGAAAATACTGCAATGAGCCAGAAAGAAGCAATTTGAGTATTGTGGAAACACAATCAGAATAACCCAAGATCTAGCAGCTTCTACATTAAGGGATCAAAGGGCTTGGGATATGATATTATGGAGGTTAAAGGAGCTAGGATTAAAGGCAAGAATCACCTACCCAGCAAAACCGAGTATTTAATACTCCAGGGCAAAATACAGATTTTCAATAAAATAGAGGACTTTCAAGCTTTTTCAGTGAAAAGACCAGAGCTGAATAGAAAATTTGACTTTTAAATGCAAGAATCAAGAGAAGCACGAAAAGGTAAACAAGAAGGAGAAATCACAAGGGACTTACTAAAGTTGAACTGTTTTGTTTACATTCCTACATGGAAAGATGATGTGTGTAATTCATGAGACCTTTCTAAGTATTAGGGTTGTTGAAGGGAATATATATACATACATATATATATATATATATACATATATATACACACACATATATATGTATACACACATACACAGAGGGCACAGGGTGAGGTGAATATGAAAGGATGATATCTATAAAATAAAATTAAAGGATGAGGAAGGAATATTTTGTGAGAGGGATAAAGGGAGAGATAGAATGGGGTAAATTATCTCACATAAAAGTGGCAAGAAAAAGTAGTTCTGTAGTAAGGGAAGAAGGGGCAGCTGAGGGGGAATGAGTGAATCTTGCTCTCATTGGATTTGACTTGAGGAGGGAACAACATACACACTCAAATGGGTATCTTATCTGCAGGAAAGTAGGGGGAAGGGAATAAAAACGGAGGATGATAGAAGGGAGAGCCAATAGGGGAGGAGATAATCAAAAGCAAACACTTTGAACAGTGATAGTGTCAAGGGAGAAAATTGAATAAAGGGGGACAGGATAGGATGACGGGCAATACAGTTATTCTTTCACAACATGAGTATTGTGGAAATGTTTTAAATAATGATACATGTGTGGCCTATTGCTTGCCTTCTTAGGGAGGGTGGGTAGGAAGGGAAGAAGGGAGAGAATTTGGAACTCAAAATTTTAAAATCAGATGATCAAAAGAAAAAGTTGTTTTTGCATTCAACTGAGAAATAAGATATATAGGGAATGTTGCATAGAAATCTATCATGCCCTACAAGAAAGTAAGGGGAAAGGGGATGGGTGGGGGAGTAGGGTGACTGGGGAATGGAGCAAACAGAATATATTCCGTCTTGGAGTCAGGGAGAAGGTAGAAATGAGGAGAAAATTTGTCAGTCAAAATCTTGTGGAAATCAATGTTGAAAACTAAAATATTAAATAAATAATAAAATAATGTTAAAAAAAAAAGAAATAGATGCTAAAAATATCCTCCCTACCCCTGACCATTTTACTGATGAGGAGCTGGTGCTTAGAGCATCTAAATTCTGTTTCTAGATTACATAAATGTTTTAGTTTAATGGTGATTTTTTCCTCAACAATTAAAAATGAGAGTCAATAAAAGCTTTTGTACACTAGAATTTTATTGCTGCATTTGTGAAAAAGTCTCTCTCTCTTTCTCAGTGTAATTTCCATAATTTCCAAAGTTGCTAGCTTTAGGAAAACTTAAGCTTTGCTTTAGTTGAAACTTCACCTGAAAGGGTTTTAAGATGTCTTGTAGCTTGCTGCCTGATCAGTGATGCCACTGTGAGTGGCACTTACAAGACTGGAAGCACTGATCCCAAACTTTCCAAAGGTTGGTTTATATTGCAGCAAAGTATACTTCCAGGCAATTGAAAATATGTGAATAAATATTAGATAGATAAGGGAGCAAAAAATTAATGTTGCCTTTTAAAATCATTTTGTCTTTACTTTTTTATTGAGACTTATTTTTAAATTATATTAATTTCCAAAAAATAATCATTTGCTTCTTTCAGATACAGTGAGCCTCCCTTGCAAAAAAAGAAGAAATGGATTCCTCAAAAAGCATTGACTACATTTGATGGTATATACACTATTCCTCACTCATATGTCCTCAACTTTAATATAGAGAATACATTTTTGCATAGATCATTGTGGTCTATTGATAAAAATAGCTATTGATAGCTTTTGTTTTTATGGCATCTACTTTCCTAATTTATAAGCAGCCCATATTCTTTCTGGAGAATGCTCCCTTATAACAAAGATTAATTAAAAAGAGGAAAAGCCTAACATTAGACAGAGTTCAACACCCTTAGTTTCCCATCTCTGCAAAGAAGTGGTGGAAGGTGACTTTTTGTATTGCTTGTTTTGATTAATTTTCATTTCTTCTGTTCTCTCAATGTACATGTTGCGCTCTTTATGGAAAGATTTTACATAAAACTTTTTGATCTAGGAAGTGATTAGCAATGTCATTCTATAGTTCCCTTTCATTTCTTTAACCTTAATTTAGCTATTATGGCTTAAAATACATTAAGACTTTTGATACAATCTGTATTTATCTCATAAAAAGGAGTTGGATAAAATGTTTTCCTTCTTAATTTTAAAGACATATTTTTATTTATTTCATTAAATATTTCCTAATTACATGTAAAAAAATTTTAACAGTTTTTTTTTAAATTTGAGTTTTTAATTCTTTTGCTCCCCTTCCCTACTCCCTCCTGTTTTTTGTTATTCATATGGTCAACTATGATAGTATTTTTTTCAAATATTGAACCACCCCTACATTTGTGATATAAATCTCTTGGTAAGACTATTTGATCTTTGTGATATATTACAGTAATCTCCTTGATAGTATTTTATTTAAAATTTTTGCTTTGATATTTGTCTATACTTTTCATTTTCTATTTTTGCTCCGCCTGGTTAAGGTTTCAAAACCATATTTATATCATAAAAGGAATTTGATAGGACTCCTCTGCCTATTTTTAAAATTCCATGTATTTAAAATTATTTGTTTTATTTCCCATCATCTTTTCTTTCTTTTATTTGTTTATAAACCCTTCCCTTATCTTCAGATCAGACAGGTATATTTTTCTATGTTCCTCTAAACCATTTCTCCATTTTAAACTTATATTGGTAGACAATGAGAGATGTTGGTCTATGCCTAGTGTCTGCCAAACTACTTTCCACTTTTCCCAGCAATTTTTATTAAATGTTCAGTTCTTACCATTAAACCTTGGATCCATGGGTTTATCCAACATTTGATTACTATGGTCATTGACTATTTTGTATTGTGTATCTAATCCATTTGACTGATCAACGATTCTATTTTTTTAGTCAATATTAAATTGTTTTGATGATTACAAATTTATAATATGGTTTGAAATCAGGTACTTCTGGGCTGCCTTTCTTTAAGTTTTAAAAATTGATTACCTTGATATTCTTGCCATTCTGTTTTTCCAGATGAATTTTGCTATGTTTTTTTAGCTTTGCAAAAAAGTATTTGGTGGTTTGATTGATATGGCTCTGAACAAGTATATTTACATAGAATTGTTATTTTTTGTCATAATGCCCTGACCAACCTGCACGAAATTAATTTTCTCCAATTGTTTAGATCTATCTTTATTTGTGTGAAAACTGTTTTGTTATTGGGTTCATATAGTACTTGGTTTTGTTCTGGCAGATAGACTTCTAAATATTTTGTATTTTCCACAGTTATCTTAAATGGAATTTCATTTTCTCTTTCGTAATGACAGGTTTGTTGGTAATATAGAGAAATGATGGTTATTTCTGTGGGTTCATTTAATATCTTACAACATTGTTGAAGTTTTTGTTTCAACTAGGTTTTTAGTTGATTTTCTAAGGTTCACTAAATGTACCATCATGCCATGTGCAAAGAGTTTTGTTTCCTCATTGCCAATTTTTATTCCTTCATTTTCTTTTTCTTGATGTATTGCTATAGCTTGCATTTCTAGTACAGTACTGAATAATAATAGTGATACTGGACAACCTTGCTTAGCCTCAGATTTTATCATTCCATCTTTTCATTTTGTTTCTTTTCTTCTTCTTTTTTTTTTAATACAAATTAATTAATGGTTTATTTGTTTTGTTGTTTTTCCCCATAAAATGAACTCTCATTTTATTTACTAGTTCAATGGGTTTTTTTTAATTTTGATTGCTTTTATTTTCTTGCATGCTTTGTCTGAGGTTATGATTGTAATTCCTGCATTTTGTTTTGCATTTTTTTTAGTTTATTTAATTTATTTAATATATTTAGTTTTCAGCATTGATTTTCACAGGAGTTGAATTACAAATTTGCTCCCCATTTCTACCCTCCTGCCCACTCCAAGATGGTGTTTATTCTGGTTGCCCTGTTTCCCAGTGTGTTGATAAGGCAAAATGGGCTCCTTAGCACTTGAGGAGTTTGGCTTTTGTTTACTTTGAGTGAAAGTACTTTCGGCTGCTAAGTGCTAAGCCCCAGGCCCAAAGCCCTGCCAGGTGTGAAACCTGTATGGGTGTAGATTGATGACTTAAGAGGGGCCAACTCGGGAACCAATTGTCTCTGGTCATTCAGGAGGAGCTTGAGGACGCCAGAGGCTTGGCTGCCTTTCCTCGAAGCCGAGCCTCTGCCTCTTTATTAAATAAAGGTTTATTAAATAAATGTTGATTAAATAAATGTTGCCCCAAGAGTCCCATTCTGGAGGCCAGTTCTTTAGTGAGCTGGCAGGAATTCAAAGAATACTACATGCTTAGGCAGTCACTGGAGAGTGTAGGGTGCTTAAGCCTAAAGGAGACAGAACTAACAACAAGTTAAACCAAGACAAAGAACAAAAGAGTAAGCAAGTATGGGCTATTATACTTCAAATAAAATCATCCCCATTCTGGTTGAGACTCCAATTATTCAAGAATCTGATCCCATAGCCTAACTCAGGTAGGAAATGTTCCTTTTCAAAAGGAACACAATAAGGAAACTATAGCTTAGGGTCCCATCCTAGATGGAGACTAGGATTGCCCTCCAGGCCTTTTTCCCCAGGTACAAACTTTCACCTGTTAATCACACAAGATCACCTTCCCTCTGAGCACCTTGTGGCATTTATCAGCATCAGCCATACTTCCGGAGTCTGTGAATCTAATGAAGGTTCAACGACTGTAGCATCTGCAGGAGCAGTCCTTATTTCCCTATTTTTTCTGTTATCAAGTCCTTTATCTCGGTACATTCTGTATAGTTCATTGGTTGGAATGCCATCTATCATTTCAAAGCCTACTCCTGCTCTCAATAAAGCAGTGAACATTTCTTTTCTTGTCACTCCATTTTGGAGCCAAATTTGCTGGCTATTCACCCTTCTCTCTCTAGGAGATCTATCCCTTCCCCTGTCTCCTAAGCCATGCCTGTAAAATCTTATCTATCACCACTGTAAGAGGGCTCCCTACTTCCCCAAGTAACAGATTCAAAATTAGGTGTTTATAAGCAGGGGGAGCTGTCCTAATTATTAAAATCCTATGAGGGATTCCCATGGGACCTTCGTAATACTTGTCTGCAGTTCCTGTCATGATAGCAGTCTTCATTACCTCCTCCTTTAGTCTTGTGATACAATCTCTAAGTGAATATCAAGGTCTATACTCAGTGGGCCACATAGAATCAGTAGTATATCTCTTATTGCATCCCTCAGCGGCTAACGTCAACAGAGTAGTCCTGCCAGCACCATCTCCTTGCTGATGTTCCCTAAAAGCTTGCTTAACTAGAGGATCGTGGCTGATACCTATGAATCTCATACAATCCATCCTATCTGCTAATATTCCTCTGGCCCCTTGATCACTGAGTCTTACCATCCAAGATATCAATGGTTCTCCTATTCTTTGGCTGAACCTACTAAAAATGTCTGTGACATCTTGCTGTGAAAAATCTTCCTGAATTTCCCTTGTAACTGAATTGTCACCTGTCTTCCTGCTTTGTATGGGACAAACATCTGTCTGAGTATTTAGCCATCTCTCATTCTCTATGCAAGGGGTGTCCTGAACCCTAGTAGCATTTTGTTCCTCAGCCCCTAACATTGTCTTATTTTCTCTCCACTCCCTTCCCCTGCCACCATGGCAAGGACAAAGCAAACAGTCAGGCTCGGCCTGGGCTGAGTTGGAATGCCCTCTTGGCTTATTTGGCCTCCTGTTGCTCCTAGCCACATTAATAGAAAAGTTCTCATTTGAGTCAGTAGATTCTTGAGCAGCAGTTTGTCCTCCTGCTATCTGAGATTCCCCTTCTTGCCATGGGGTAGGAGTGCCCCCATCTCTTTCACTTAATCTCAATCTTTCATATACTAGCCAGTAGGCTGATAACACTATCCAGCTCTACCTAGGTAGTGATGCCCCTGAATGAATTCCACCCTCTTGTGAACACTTTTCCAAATCCTTAGAATCTCCTCTCTGTAGCCTTGGTTCCCAGTTTTCACAGGGTCCAGTTCTTTTAGCCAATTCCTTTGCTAGGGAGGAATAAAATGGATCCTTTCACCCTGGGATATTCATCTCTTCCTCTGAAGTTCTTCTGCTTCTAAATAGAGATCTTATAGCTAGCGATCCCATCCTCGTCGCCAAATGTAGTAGGAAAGCCAAATTTATAATCTCAAATATAATCATGTATATGTTTGTATGGTTCAAAATCGCAAGGTATGAGGGATTCTCTAAGTAGAAAGCAAGAAAACATTTATTTAGGTCCCACAGCAGCAGATTCGTGAACCAGCCTCCCCATTCCGACATCCTGACCTAAAGGCTCCAGGCCCCGTAAGTTCTCCTCACAAGAGTAACCAGGAGGCCAAAGAAAAAAAACAAGATAGCATTTAGCCAAATCATATTTACTGGCCGCAAATCCTTGCTTGCACTCCTGGGTCTACACATGGGTCAGCGCTGCTTCTGCAGCTCCTGCTTTGGCTTCAGCTTTTTTCAGCTTCCGCTATAGCTGCCTCTTGGCTCACCTTTCCTAGCAGCCACCTCTGGCGTTCTTGAGCCCTGCCTGAATGACCACAGACAATTGATTCCCGACTTGGCCCCTCTTAAGTCATCAATCTACACCCATACAGGTTTCACACCTGATAGGGCTTTGGGCCTGGGGCTTAGCACTTAGCCTCTGAAAGTACTTTCACTCAAAGTAAACAAAAGCCAAACTCCTCAAGTGCTAAGGAGCCCATTTTGCCTTACACCCAGTCAGCCCTCCCTTCTCTCACTCCACTCCCCTCTCATCCCCCTTTCCCTTCCTTTCTTGTAGGGCAAGATAAATTTCTATGCCCCATTGCCTGTGTATCTTATTTTCTAGTTGCATGCAAAAACTTTTTTTTTAGTTTCTGAACATCTGTTTTTAAAACTTTGACTTCCAAATTCTCTCCCCTCTTCCCTTCCCACACACCCTGCCTAAGAAGTCAAGCAATTCAACATAAGCCACAAGCATATTCTTTGGTGTAACTCTTCCACAATACTCATGTTGTGAAAGACTAATTATATTTTGCTGCTTCCTAACCTTTTGGACCTCCTCTTCCATTTGGGTAATTCTGCCTTTCAAGGAATTCTTTTCCTCATTGGCTTTTTGGAGCTCTTTTGCCATTTAAGTTAATCTGTTTTTTAAAGTGTTGTTTTCTTCAATATTTTTTCAGTACTTTTTTGGGTCTCCTTTAGCAAGTCATTGACTTGTTTTTCATGGTTTTCTTGCATCTTTCTCATTTCTTGTCTCAATTTTTCCTCTAGTTCTCTAACTTGCTTTTCCAAATCCTTTTTGAGCTCTTCCATGGCCTGAGATCAGTTCATGTTTTTCTTGGAGGCTTTTGTTGTAGGCTCTTTGACTTTGTTGACTTCTTCTGGCTCTCTGTTTTGGTCTTCTTTGTCACCAAAGAAAGATTCCGAAGTCTGAGACTGAATCTGAGTGTGTTTTCGCTGCCCGGCCATGTTCCCAGCCAACTTACTTGACCCTTGAGTTTTTCAGCAGGGTATGATTGCTTGTAGAGTTAAGAGTACTTTGTTCCAAGCTTGAGGGGATGTGCTGTGGTTTTCAGAGCTATTTCAGCCAGCTCTGCCACACCAGCACTCCTCCTTCCCCAAGAACCCCCAACCCAGACTGGACTCAGATCTTCAGCAGGCTCTGCACTCCTCCTCTGATCCGCCATGTAATTTCTCCCACCAGGTGGGCCTGGGGCCAGAAGCAACTGCAGCTGTAGTTCTGTAGCTGCCCCACCTCCGCTGCCCCAGGGGTGGTAGCCGAACCACAAACTCCCTGTCCCCAGCAGCTTTTCCCACTAACCTTCTCTGTTGTCTTTGCTGTTTGTGGGTTGAGAGGTCTGGTAACTGCCACAGTTTGCTGATTCAGGGTGCTAGGGCCTTCTCTGCCTGGCTCCTGGTCTGGTTTAGAGATTTTGAATGTCAAAAATTCTGCTTAACTTTGTTTTTCCTCATTAGGGAATTCCTAAAGTATATCTGTATAGGAGGTTGATTTTTTTAAAAATATATTTTTCCTGGATTACAAGGGTCAGTATTGCAGGTCATATTATTTTGGGTTGCAGCTTGTTTTCCTTTGTGTTTAGAGTATCCTAGTCCTTTCTGTCTTTTCATTTCCCATGACTGTGGAATAGTTCTGCATTATTTAAATTAGTGACAATTTATAGCTGAAAATTTTTCTCCTTGCATCTTACAGAACTTTCTATTGACACTGTGAAATTTAATTGTTACCTGACTTAGTTTTGAACATGGCATCTTCTCCTGGCACTGATCTATGGATTAAATTCATACATTGTTTGTTTTCAAATGTTCTGAAAAGTATTCTTGTATATTCTACCCCACCCTGGTAATATGATATTTAGGTTTTTGCACTTTTGACTTGTCATGTTCTACCGTAAGACTGATGATCATGAGATTGTCTCTGGGTACACTATCTTCAAGCCACATTGTTTTGTCTTTGATAGAATTTAAGCATTCTGATAAAATTGTTGCCTTTTGCTTTTCTTCCGCCAAATTTACTTCTGCTTCCACATTTTTATGTTCTCAATCTATCATGCTTTCTCTAAAATCATCTAATTATTTGAGATATTATCCCTCACTTATTTTAAGTTCCAGATCCTGTTCCTTATTTTCTTTAATTCTTTTCTGAGCTCCAATTTCTGACTTTTTTAATCTTACTATCCTTGCCAAAAATGTATTATTGCTTTTGTGAGCAACAATTTATTTCTGTTTTTCCATGAAGTCTAGAGAATCTTTTGAATGTTACAATTCATGAACTTTGATTTATTTTTCCTTCATGTAATGATATTCATTGTTTTGTGACATCTTTTTGGGATTTTATCCACTTTTTCTTCTATATTTATAAGATTTCATCATTTTATTTTCTTGTGATCAAGGCTGATACTTGGCTTTCTTACTAGGTTTTTTTTTGCAGACTTTTTCTTTATTTTCTCAATTACTTTTCTCTTTTGTCTCCTCTTCCCTCTTTTGTTCCTCATTTTTCAATTGATGCCCAGATACCCCCAAGCCTGAGTCTCATGCTGGGAGCCCAGATTTCTGTCCAGAGGAATCTCTGGGGAGGGAGGACTGACCACACCAGGTTTTTTGTTTATTTTCTCTTAGTTAGAACCTCTTTTCATTCTAAACATCTCTTCTCTGCCTGTATCTTTCCTCCCCACCCCAGTACTTCTGTCCTTCCTTGGTGACTCCACAGAATCAGTGACTGTCACTTCTTTTTTTTTATTTTGTTTTTATTTAATATGTTGCTTTTCACAAGAGTTTGAATTACAAATTTTCTCCCCATTTCTACCCCCCCACTCCAAGATGGGGTATATTCTGGTTGCCCTGTTCCCCAGTCAGCCCTCCCTTCTGTCACCCCACTCACCTCCCATTCTCTTTTCCCTTCCCTTCTTGTAGGGCAAGATAAATTTCAACACCCCATTGCCTGTGTATCTTGTTTTCTAGTTGCATGAAAAAAAAAAACATTTTTACTTTTGAACATCTGTTTTTTTAAAACTTTGAGTTCCCAATTTGCTCCCCTCTTCCCTTCCCACTCACCATTCCTAAGAAGTCCAGCAATTCAACATGGGCTACATGAGTTTCATTATGTATAAACCTTCCACAATATTCATGTTGTGAAAGATTAACTACATTTTGCTTCTTCCTAACCTATCCCCCTTTATTGAATTTTCTCCTTTGACCCTGTCCCTTTTTTTCCATAGGTAGACAATTTTAATGCAGTGATGCCATCAAAGAAACAAAACATTTATTTTTAACATTTCTCTACAATTTTGCTTTTTCCTTTTAAAAAATAGTTATCCATCACAATTGGAAATCAAGTCAATTAGCATTTTTATTATGCTCTCATTTTGTGCAAGGTACCATCCTAAGGCCTGAGAATACAAAGAAAAGTGTAACATCTCTGCCTTCCAGGAACTCATAATCTAATGGGGAAGATATCATATGAACAACAATTTACAAACAAGACTTACAGGATAAATTGGAGATAATATTATAACATCAAAAAGGAATCTGGTTTTAAAAAAATAAAAAAAATGTATCACAATTTTAAATTGCCATTTTATCTTTGTGCTAAAAATAATTTGTCATATATCGTGCAACAACAAAACAAATGCTAAGACTACAATATGTTTAAGGAGTACTGAATTGTTTGAAGATTTGGAGAATGGTCCTAGTGAAATGAGAAATATTTGGCATAGAATGTCAGTCATAGAGAACTATTTAAACATGGTGCAAGAGGATTTTGCATATTTGCCCAATTAACCCCATTAGCTTCTATGGTTAAAGTGCATTAAAAGCCATTGGGACAGACTTAATTGAACTTTTTCTCAAATTTAGGACCATATTGAATTTGAATATCAGTATCAGATATAAACTTTGAACGTTTAATCTTAATTACTCACTTAGCTGGGCTTTCCCCTTCCTTGGGCAATTATTTCATATTAGTTGGCATAGGTCCTTTGATATCAATAGTCTCCCTTTTTGAGTCCAGGAGATTTGGAACAAATCAGTGGCCATTTAATCACCTGCCTGCATTCTAATTGGAGGGCATCACACATTGTATTTTTGGGGGGAAGGTTAAAGCACAAGGTAATGGTGAACGAGAATATGCTATGGCTCATAGGCATCCCTTCCCTTCTGTTTCTAGAGTCAGTTCTGCTGAGCTGCAACTGTTGGAATACCATATTGGTCATATAAAATTAGAACTCTAAAATCAGATGTCATCAGACAAGAAATAGTCAATCATGTAAAAATAGATGTAAAATAATCAATCATATGCATTATAGGATTGGGATGCTCCATCTTTAGCAAGGAGACATTTAAATACAAAGAATTTGGTTTGTGCCAGCATTCTTTTTAGAGCAAAAGAAATGTTAGTTTTCCTATTCCATTTCAATAGCATCAATTTGATACTTTGGTACATCTGGAACTTTATCATCTGTGTGTGTATTTCCTTGAACAATTCAGATTACAACTCATCTCTTCCCTCTTACTCTCCATGACTTTGGTCCATATTATCTTTGTGATCCTATGTATTTTATGCATTTAAAAACATTTTTTCTGAGAAGGGGTCGATAGGTTTCATTAAATTACCAAAAGAGTCGATGACCCACAAAAAGGTTAAGAACCCTTGATAAAAGAGAAGTGACTTGGCCAAGGTCACTGAGGTAGAAATGTTTTGAACTCAGATCCTCTGGCACCAAGTCTAGTGCTCATTCTACTTTATCTTTTTTTTTTTTTGTTGCTGTTGTTTTTTTTGTTTTTTTTTTTAGGTTGTTTTTTTATTTATTTTTTTAAATTTATTTTTGACATGTTTGGTTTTCAGCATTGATTTTCACAGGCGTTTGAATTACAAATTTTCTCCCCATTTCCTCCCCCCCACTCCAAGATGGCATACATTCTGGTTGCCCTGTTCCCCAGGCTGCTCTGTCACCCCATTCCCCTCCCATTCCCCTTTCCCTTCCTCTCTCCCCTCTTCCCTTCCCAT
>JAQQSZ010007226.1:0-13373 GCA_028646595.1 Phalanger gymnotis | reverse complement strand
GGACATAATTTTTTGCTTTTAAATAGTTCATCATAACCTCTCTTTCATTGTTTTGTTCTGTTTTTTTCCGTTATTTTGGTCTTTTGAGTTTTTCTGCCATTTATTATCTATGCTTTTGAGGCCAGCATCACACAGGGCATATCCTGCCACAAAATGTCCCTTGTAGATAACTGCCAGAAACTGAATTACTGGGATAGATAGCCCATGGGTCTAATTCCACATATCGCTTATGTTTTCTGGGCCTCAGTTTCCTCTTATGGAAAATGAGAGACTTGGCCTAGAAATTACCTTTAAGGTCCTTTCCAGTTCTGGCTCTATCATCCTATGAGTATTATGTTCCCTTAAGGTAATGTAACAGTGGTGGCTCTCTGTCTTTTATTTGAACAGTGCTGATATTTTCATCTCGGAAACAGCAAATCTTAAAAGAATGCTTAGAAATCACAATGATGATGATGATGATGGTAGCGGCAGTAGTGACCATTTATAATAGCTAACATAACACTTACTACACAGCAGGCACCGTGCTCAGCACTTTAAAATTATTTATTATCTCATTTATCTCCCAGCAACAGTAGGAGGTGGATGGTATCATTGTCCCCATTTTACAGATATATCCTGAATCCTCAGGCTTTGTGTACAGAAAACTAGTCAAATGAGTGTAGGGAAAAAAAAATGACAGCCAAGCTGCTGGGTTGTTCTTTTGCTTTGTTTTGTTGGCAAGACATTGGTATCAGGTAGGTCAAACGAACATCTGGAATTTTTTTTAACCTATTACCTAGTTGTTTTGTTGTGTAGAAACAATCTTAAGAGCTTGGATTCAGTTAGACTGTGATATCCCGAAAACCTAATGAAAATACATAGCATGAGCCCTGAGCAAATCTCTGGAGGTACTCTGGCATTAATTCAAAGTGAATCCCCTAAAGGAACTCCACTTTGGGTATAAGCCGAACTGAGCAGTCAGCTACTCTTCCTAGATCCTAAGGGTAAGTGGCAAATTAAAAATTCATTAATCATGTTAATTGAGGCTGAGTATTAGTGCTTTGGGAAGTATACCTCCAAGTTAAAAAAAAAAAAAAACCTGGGTGGTTCAAATCACCAAGAGGAAAGACTGGGATCTTTTCTCATGAGAAAAGTAAAACAAAAGAAACCAGGAGTTCACATGCATTACCCCCTAATGCTATGTATATCTTTGATTCTCAGCTCTCTCTCCTCGTGATAGAGTTGGGTCATTGGCAGGCATGATAATAACAAGTAGAATGGTGGTTTTAAAAGAGACCCTCGGCGTTCCTGCCTCTGCTGGCATGTGGGGTTCCTATGAGGCTATAGTCTCAATAGGAATGTATCCCCGACATTCTAGCCTTTGGAGAGCACCACTTGCAGAAAAGGGCCAGTGAATTCTAAAATAAGCTCTTTTAGTGAGAAAAGCCAGCTGAGCAGTTGAAATCAGAAATGCAGAAGGTCACTTGCTATTTTGGAAGCTGCAAGCTGGTCCTCATTTTGTAACTTCGCAGTTATAAACAAAGAACTGTCACCTTTCCTCTCAGTTAATTTATTTCCTATGAAAATAAGCTGATTTAACCCTTTTCATACATAGAATTAAGAAACCGGCAGATTTCTTGTATAACTGCAGATTTTTAAAAAAGAATTGTCACCTTTCCTCTTGGCGTATGTATTTCCTATGAAAATAAGCTGATTTAACCCTTTTTGCATGTAGAATTAAGAAATCAACAGATTTATTGTATGACTTCTCAGTTATAAACAAATAATTGTCACTTTTCCTCTCAGTGTATTTACTTCCTACGAAAATAAGCTGGTTTAACCCCTTTTGTACACAGAATTAAGAAATAAGCAGACTGTAATAGCGAGCAAACAAAGTTATTCATTTAGTAGGAAAGTTATTCATTTATTGCTCTTTGCTTAATTCTAGAACATTATGGAGGGAGGAAAAGGCCATCTATTATGGGCATTGGTGGTGGTGGTAGTGATGGTGATAGTGGTGATGGTGGCAATGGTGATGGTAATGGTGTTGGTGATGGTGATGATGGTGATTATGATGGTCATGGTCATGGTCATGATCATGGTGCTAGTGAGGAGGGAGACCTATGATTCCATTGGTGTATAGTAGAAGTGTCAAACACAGTGCTAAGGCCCACAACATTCCCAAGTGGGCCTAAATCAGATTAAAATGTACTTGGGAAATATTTAACCAAATAAAAACATAGACAATATTAAATTTTAAAACTAAGTTACTCTGAAGCCCACACGGTTTCCTCATTTAAGGTTTAGTGGACCCTATATCTATTTAAGCTTGACACCACTGGTGTAGGGCACTTCTGGTAGAGAACTTCCAGTATCAAAGCAGATGAATGCTTTTCTTTGTATGGTATAGTCTTAGAAAGCTGCTTGGCAGCATTGAGAAATACAATTATAATAGCTAGCATTTATGTAGTATTTTCTATTTACCAGACACTGTACTAAGTGCTTTGCAAATATTATCTCATCTGATCTTTACAACAACCCTGGGAGGTAAGTGCTATTATTATCCACATTTTACTGATGAGGGAACTAAGTGACTTGCCCAGGGTCATAGGGCAAATAAGTTTCTGAGGCTGGATTTGAACTCAGGTCTTTCTGGCTTCAAGATTCCTGCAACTTAGCTGCTTGCCTAGGCATTTATAGGAATGTTATATCTCTACACTATGAGGTATGGTTATACCCCATCTAGACACAAACTCCTTCAGCAGAAAAGCTTTTCATCTTCTTGAAAATTTTTTTTAAATTACCATATAACTTAAATGATAATGATTGCATATTCAAAGCCATTTCCTTTGGATAAGATAGAAAAGACATCTAGCATCCTGTAATGATTAAGATCCTGCTCGTTTGGAAATAGGTGATTCCATTATTATCCTAGGATAGAAGGATCTTATTTACATAGCACACTGACTTAAATTGTTTTATTTTCATGATCCTGTTTGATCCTCCTGACAACTCTTCAAAGCACAGATGAGGAAACTGAAGTTCAGAGAGATTAGGTGACTTCCCTAGGGTCCCAGCCAGTAAGCATCAAAGTAGGATTTGAAGCCAGGTATTCCTGATTCCAAGGCCAAACTGCTATCTACCTATCTACCAGGCTGGTTTTAGAGTCAGTCATCCTTAACTTAAATCTTATCTCAGATACTTACTAGCTATGTGACCCTGGACAAAGTCACTTAACTTCCCTCAGTCTCAGTTTCCTTATCTGTAAAATGGGGATAATAAGAATAGCGCTTACTTTACAGGATTGTTCTGATGATGAATGGGAGGACATATATACAGTATTGCGCAAGCCCTACACAAATGTTAGCTAGTAACCTTCTAGTCACTGGTTTGGGATTATTGATTAAATCCAAAAAGGATCTCAGAGGATGTGTGTGTGGTCCAAAGCTCTCATTTTACGAAGGAGGAACCTTTTCATAGGCTCCTAGTTAGAGAAAAGTATTTTTTCACAGATTTTTTTTCTTTAGTTTCTTTGTGGTAATTAACTATTTTAAGGGCCTCCAATAGTTTGCAGCCTTTCAAATCAATATGAGAAATCTCTTCTTCCTTGAACTCCCTCCTTCCCTCTCTCCTTTTACCCCCTGGTCCCTCCTTTGACCCCCAACACACACACACACACACACACACACACACACAAAATCTCTTGAGCTAGGGGGAAACTCTTAATGTCCTTTCCAGCAGATTCCCTTCCCTATATCTTTAAAAGGGAGCAATGACCAAAGGAGTATAGCAAATGTAACTCATAAGCATCACTTCTCAGGGTGCTTGAATTCCACCTGTCAGTAAATCCTCCTGGCCAAACTCCTTAGAGCCCATTATCCTGGTATGATCTTGTCCTAAGATGCTTCTGCATGCAGCAGTTTGTAGCACAGGGCAGTTAAAGGGTCTGACACAAAGTGGGCATGAAGGAGCTCCCACTGCAATCAAAGGCGGCAAAGGGAACATGATTGCCCAGAAATTTTCTATATCTTTTGCCCTTTTACTTCTATCTTTTGTGTCTAGCCTTTCTCACATGGCTGCTCCCTGGAGAGGACTTTATATACTGTTGCCTTTTCTGCTTTTCCAGGCAAAGTCTTGACAGTTCCTCTGGCCCCAAGAGGCAATGAGAGAGGTCAGTGTGGCATGGCAGGAAAGGAACTGGACTAGTAAGAATTTATTTTCATATTCAACCATTTTGAGTGGTGAGGCCACAGAGAGGATAACGTGCCAGAAAAGAGGCATAAGATCATAGACTGAGAGCTACAAGAGACCTTAGCAGCACTTGTATTCCACCCCCTCATTTAACAGACGATGAAACTGAGGCACAGGGAGGTTAAGTGAATTGCCCAGGGTCACACAGCTAGTAAGTACCTGATTCAGGATTTGAATTTAAGTCCAATATTTACTATGCCACCATCGAGTCCAACTGCATTTTACAAATGAGGAAACTGAGGCTCAAGAAGTTAAAGGATTTCCCCTAGTCACACAGCTAGCTAGGAAATGTTGAGGACTAGGCCTGACTACATACCCACTTTTAATTTCAAATTCAGTGTTCTTTCCAGCCTTTTCAGTACTTTTCCAGGAAAAAAAAAACAAACAAACTTGTGTTTTCATAGAATCATAGGGTACTGCAAAAGTTTTAATGTGGTTTTAAGCTTAAAATTTTAAATTGAAAATAATACTAAGACTTTTAAGACACTCTGTGTATGTATTTTAGATATTTGTCATTCAGTTGGACTCATGACTTATAAATGACAAACTATTACACTACTACTCATTCTTATTAAAATATAGATCAAGTATTGAGTTTAAAAAGTATTGAGTAAAAGGGGGAGTCAGTGAAGCCATCAGAGATATGCATGAAGGGATATTTTTTAAACACTGTATAAGCCAGGGAGCACTACAAGTCTAGAAATGTTAAATGCAGGAACCAAGAGCACTGCTATTTGGCATCTGCCTAACACTTTATGTTTATAGTGGTTTTTTTGTTGCTATTTTAAGGCTCTTATTGGAAAATACATCAATTTGAAAATGCCTTTGATGCCCATGATCTTTGCCCTGCCCCTGCCTCTGTTCATAGTATCACGTCTTACCGCTTTGTTCTGAAAACTTCTACACATGCATACACACACATACCACACACATGCACAAAGACACATGCATGAATGTGCCAAAATTTAACTAGAAATCCACAGTGAAAGAGGTTAAGGGGAGAGAGACTGCTGAGTGCAACTACCATTTTCTAGTCAAGAACCACAATTTCAAAGCTCAGAATCTCCCAGGCAGGTAAAGGGGAGTCCAGGGGGAACAATAAAAGGGAGGGGTGATCTTGGGACTAAATTGAAACTCGAAATCTTGGAGTGAAGAAAATCACCCAATCCTACAGATTAAAATAGGCACTTTTGGTTCATATGGTAAAGGAGATCGTCAAGGTTTTGATCTAAGTACCCAGGAGATATTACTGGGATTGCCATTATGAGCCAAGAGGTTTCTTCTTGGCTTCCACATTTCTTTTAATATATCAAGTTTTCTGGACAAGTTTGGAATGTCATAGTTCCAAGTCAAAGATACGTTCATAGTCTCCTACAGGGGAACTTTTGTTTCTGTGCCGATTTTGGATTGTTGAGACTCAAAATTTTACATACTAAATATTTCTTTCATGTTTCATCATTACTTAATCTCAGGATAGTCAAGAAAATTATCAGAGTCAGGGAGAGATTGGGACAAAAGGGTACTCCTAGATTCCATTTCATAGAGCATGGCTAACAACCTGAAGACTAAATGCCACCGAAAACCCTTGCCTTGTCAGAAAGGAGTTTGGTTTCCTTGCCTCCTGCATCATCCCCAAAGTACCCACCAGCCATTCCCTCAGATAGATCGTGATTTTTTTTAGGGGACCTCCTACTAACCATAGCCAAATTTGAACTTCAAGGAACTGAAGACAGACGGTGCTCATTGCTGCTTTTAAAAACTTTTCATGTTTTCCACGCTCATTTAAGATGTTTTCAAAGGAAGTGTTAAGACTGTTAGGGTATTCTTAGCCCAAACAACATAAGGCACAATTGTTTTAGTTTAATTTGATAGCAATAATGACAGTAATAATAATATGAAATCTTTACAACAAGCAGAAAGCATGCAAGGGAGAGGGCACCAAGTATAAGCTCCCATCCTCTTAATGATTCTGAAAAATATCCAAATGGATAATTTGTCTTGAGCTTTTGAGGTGAACAGAGTTTGGAGAAGGAAAAAAAAAACCAACTTCCTGACACAATAGCGTGTTTCCAAACTGCTTTCAAACATTAAATATTTGTAAAGCTGATTTCCTTGGAGAGAGCAGTTTTATTCCCAAACCTACAAATTGATTTTTCTTTCTCCTAGATCGAATTGCCCAGAACATCATTAAGTCCCATTTGGAGACATGTCAATACACCATGGAGGAGCTACACCAGCTAGCCTGGCAGACTCACACGTATGAAGAAATTAAGGCGTATCAGAGCAAGGTATTTGGAGAAACTATGGAGAGCGTTTCCTGTTTCCTGTAATCCTGTAGCTGTCCGTCCCTGCTGCCATCACCTTTAGAACATTTAATGGAATCTTACCATGTTGGGAAAGGGATCCAACGGGAATAGGTCGAAGGAATGGCTGAATAATGTATGTTTTTTTAATCCACTGAAAGCATATGGAGAAAGCAGTGTACAGAACATTATAAGATATTCACTGATAGGTTACTCAATATAAGTCTTGGAATCAGAAGCAGCCTAGTTTACCAGAAAAGCTTTAGACTCAGAGGGCCTGCGTTCAAACATGGAATTTGCCATTTGCTACATGTGTGATTGAGTCACTTCTTCTCTGAACCTCAGTTATCTCACCTGTAAAATGAAAGCGTGGGACTAGATCCTTCAAAAGTTTCTACCATCTTTGCATCTATTATGCTATCATTTTCTTGTAGCATCTTATGAAGGCAAAAGAAAAGCATACTTTCCTGTTTGTGGGACAGGCTATCATTGCCAAGAGAGATTATTTTAGTGCACCTTGGGCAAGAGACTTCAGTTTCCTCCTCTGTAAAAATTGAGGGGCTTTCTTATGTGATCTTAAACACTCCTTCCAGCTCTAAAGTTCTATGATTATATTTTAGAGAAAATACTAAATGTTATAAAGAACCCTGGAGTAGAATTTGTGGAGACCTGAGCTCTGACCTAATAGTACAAGCTGTACATAACCTTGGGGAATTGACTCTTTCAACCTCAATTCCTCCTCCCAAAAAATGAGGGGGCTGGACTAGATAATCTCTACAGTCTCCTCTGGCTCAAAAATTCTATGGTCCCACGAAGTCTAGATTGGCGTACCCCACTATACTGTTGTATAGTGGGCCTCCAATAGTTTGCAGCCTTTCAAATCAATATGAGAAGGTGGTTTTCGTTTGTTGAAAATGCTAGTGGGTTTTTGTTTTGTTTTGGGTTTTTTTGTTGAAAATGCTAGTGGGTTTTTGTTTTGTTTTGGGTTTTTTTGTTTTTTTTTTTTTAGGGAGAGACTTCGGTTTTCTATTCATATTGATTTTCCTGGAATGCTTTTCATCTAACTTAATTCAATAAACACTTATTAAGCCCTTATAATGCACCAGGCACTGCACATAATTATTTCATTTGGTCCTCATAAAAACCCAGGGAGGTAGATGTTATTACAACCCCATTTTACAGATGAGGAAACTGAGGCAAATGGATGTAATTGACTTACCCATAGTCACACAGCTAGTAAGGTCTGAGATGAGAAAAGAATTTATGACTTCCTAATTCCAGGTCCAGTGCTCTATACACCAGATTGCCTAGCTTGAACTTCAACTGCCTTGGAATATTCCTGGGTTAATGGTAGATTGCTAACTAATTACCTGTAAATATTACTTAAACTTCTACCTTCCTAGCAATTTCAACGGCTAGCATATAGTGGTCATTCAGAAGCAAGAAGGTCAGCTCTGTGAAATGCCTATTTACACATCGTCTAAAGAGTTTCTTTTACCCTAGTTAAAGGAAGAAAAGTTGAATCTGTTGGATGGAGGAGAAAAAGAGAGGAAAAAAAAGAAAGAGGAAAAGTGGCTTTGAGAAACTAGGTGTCCTGGAAGCCCCTTCCCCCATTTTCGACCCTGTCACTTTCCCATGACTTTAGTCTATTAAGGTCCAAACAGAGCAGCACAATATCTTTGATACATTCACACCAAACTCCCAACTTGTTATTAAGAGGATCCTGTAAATTCGCACCTTGGGGTCCAGGGGACAGATAAGCAGGAATCCAGCAATTCTATGTCACTTATCTAGTCTCCAGGGAGTTTCTTTGTTCCTTCTTTCACTCTTTATGTGTGTGTGTGTTTTTTTTCCTCTTCAAGACCAGAGAGGCATTGTGGCAACAGTGTGCTGTTCAGATCACTCACGCAATCCAATATGTGGTGGAGTTTGCGAAGAGGATCACAGGTTTCATGGAGCTCTGTCAAAATGATCAGATTCTACTCCTGAAGTCAGGTGAGCATGTGCAATACTAAGGGGGCCCGTGGAGTTTAGACTGGGCAGCGGTGGGCAGTTACCACGGTGTCGGTCCTAATCAATCCCCTTTCCAGTAAGCGGCTCATTTTAACCGCCCACACATGGTCCTCCAGCTCCCATAGGGAACTCTCTATAATAAAAATGCCCCGTTCTTCCTTTCGATTCTCCTTTGAAGTCAAATGCAATTCTGCTTATTGAAAGCGGAGCCATTAATTGCGGAGGCTGAGAGACCCAGGCTGACAGGCACGGCAAGTAATTAGTGTGTCAAGGTGGCTGAATTGCTGAGCTGGCGCGTTAAAAAAAAAAAAAAAAAAAACACCGGCTTTCAGGGAAACAAATCCAGGCTAACTGAGCCCTGCCTCTGTGGTCAATTCGAATCATTTTAATGAGAATAGCCTGCAGCCAGTGAGGGGCTGGGGGGGGGGGGGGGGGGGGGGGGGGAGGAGAAAAGAGGAAAAAACGTGTACATACTCCGCCCACATACACCCCGCCACTCAGGAAGGAACTGAAAAAACAGTCTGCTTGGTGCTGGATTCAGTGATCCCTTTGCTTAAGCAGGAAGAGAAACTGTCTTCCTTTCTTGAGACCCAGAAATGCATTGATTTCTTTTCAAAGCACCAGTTTAAGGAACAGAAGCTTCGTCGGAGTCAACCTTAACGAGATGTATTTATTGCCTTATCATATGACATCCATGCAGGCCTTAACTTCTGGTTTTGTCACGAATTAGATATGGACCTTCTCTGAACCTCGGTTTCCCCATTTTTAAAATGAGAGTAATATTTACACTCCCATCTTCCTTGAGAGGAAAAAAAGTTTTATAAGCCTTCAAGTACTCTAGAAATGGAAGTTCCAGCTTGGTTCTTCTCTGACACAAGCCCAGTTATTAGCACACTCCACTTCTTGAAATTACTTTGCATTTACATTACAAAGTTATGTATCCTTCCCAGTAAAAGGTTCCCTCAGGGACAATTGTTTTGGCACATATGTTGTCATTCAGTTGTTTTCAGTCATATCTGACTCTTCATGAAACCTTTTGGGGGTTTTCTTGGCAAAGACACTGGAGTGGTTTGCCATTTCCTTCTTCAGCTCATTTTACAGATAAGGAAACTAAGGCAAACCAGGGTCGCACAGCTAGTAAATGTCTACAGCCAGATTTGAACTCAGGAAGATGCGTCTACCTGACTCTAAGCCTGGCACTCTGTCCACTGTGCCAGCCACCTGTTTAATTTTGGCACATGGTAGGTGCTTAATAAATGGCTACTTAATCACATTTCATTAATTGAATTACTCTGTAGTTAAGGCTAGGAAAAAAATGTCTGGAAGTTACCAGAGCTAACAAAGGTAGGTTTTCAAAGTGCTCTGAGTATCCCTAAGGAAATAGATTCAAGGCTATTTTTTTCTTACATCACAAATGAGTGGGGTCTCCCAGATGGACTTTGAATGACTGGGAGAATTTTTGGTTGCTGTCTCCCTGCCCTCCTCCTCAGTAAAATGTAATCTCCTTGAGAGTAGGGACTATTTTGTTTTTGTCTTTGTATCTCTGAACTTAGCACCTGTGCCAGATATGTACTAGGGACATAATGAATCTTTGTTGATTCTAACTGAATTGAGAAGTAAAACTTTTCCCCAAGCTTGCAGAATGTTCCATGATAGGGAGCTGAACTTGCTAGTGGTGAAGATCCTTTCTTAATGGATCCCACAGTCCCCAGAAGTATGGCAGAACATGGGTCTAGCTAGACAGATGAAGAATCTTAGTGAAAGCAATAAGTTTTGTGGAAAAGTCCATGTACCATTTGTTGTCCACAGTAATTATGACCAAGGACTTTGAATGGAGAAATAATTATGCATGTCCAACTGCCTTTCAGAAACCTCAAACTGGATGTCTAGTAGGCATCTTAAACTCAATATATCCAAGTCTCGAGTCAATGTCTTTCTCCCTAGACCCCACCCCCTTCCTACCTTCCCTAATACTGTAAAGGGCAACATCATCTTTCCAGTCCCTCAGTTCATAACCTGGGAGTCATTTTTGACTCCCTACTATCTCTTACCCACCCCATATCCAACCTGTTGCCAAGACCTATTGATTTTACCTTTGCAACTTCTCTAGAATATGCCCTCTTCTCTTTTCTGACTCTGCCGCCACTCTAGTGTAGGCCCTCATCACCTCACACCTGGATTGTTGCAAAAACCTGCTGGTGGGTCTGCCTGTCTCAAGTGTTCTCCCCACTCCAATCCATCCACCATTCAGCAGCTAATGCGATTTTCCTAAAGGGCAGGTCCAATCACACTACCCTTCCTACTCAACAAATTCCAATGGCTCCCTCTTGCCTCCAGAATCAAATATGCTTTGTGTGTATTCAAAAGCCTTCACAACTCCCTCCTATCTTGCTAGTCTTCTTACACCTTACTCCCTAACATGTACTCTTCTACTCAGTGACACTGGCCTCCTGGTTGTTCCACAAGCAAGATACTCCATTTCACAGGTCTAAGCATTTTCTCTGGTTGTCTACCATGCCTGGGAGACTCTCCCTCCTCTGTTCTGCCTGCCAACCTACCTGGCTTCCTTCAAGCTAAAATCCCACTTTTGACGGGAAGCTTTCCCCAACCCCTCTTAATTCTAATGCCTTCCCTCTGTTAATTATTTCCTATTTATCCTATATATAGCTTGCTATATATATATATATATATATATGTACATATATATATTTGTTTACATGCCTCACTTATTAAACTGTAAGCTGCTTGAGGGCAGGGACCGTCTCTTTCCTCTTTTTGTATCCCCAATATTTAGCATAGTGCCTAGCACATGGTAGGCACTTAATAAATGAATGATTGCTTGATAGTCCAGGCTAACGGCACAGCTGAAACGCCCTCTACGGTAATTCTTCTCCTTAAGCAACCTCACTCATTTGGCTAGCAAAAGAGGAGAAAAATGATAAGCTTAGAATCAGGAAAACTGCTTCTTTTGTCCTTGTGGGACATTGGCAGCAATGGAGTCTTAGAAGCAGATTTTTAAAACATCTGTTTGAAGATCTTGGGATATGTCCAGTCTGAAAACCACAGGAAGGATTTGGCTAAAGTTTATTATTTCCCAAATTGCACTCGACTTTGTGCTTCTGCCCTTATTTTTGTGACCTAGGAAAAGAAACTCTACCCTCAGCTACTCACCAGAATTTTAGCTTAAAGAACTTAGCTTCTGAGTTGTGTGTATACATGTATATGCAAGCATATCAGGAAAGACTATGACCCTTAGATATATCAGACACTATAGAAACCTCACCAGATGCATCATGGGGTTGCTTTGTGGTTTCTGGGGCTCAGTTTCATTGGTGTTAGCCTGGCCTCTGATATTCTAAAGTGAAGTGGCTCAAATTCTGAATCTTTTCTCCTCATCTCTGTTCACCTGATGTTTACTAAATGCCTCTATATGCATACTACAATAGTAAGCATCCTCTAGGACAGGATGTGTGTGTGTGTGTGTGTGTGTGTGTGTGTGTGTGTGTGTGTGTGTGTGTCTCGGGCTTCTTTTGGCGGTCAGATGAAGACTATGGACCCCTTCTCAGAATAATATTTTTAAATGCACAAAATTAAATACAAAGGATTACAAAGGAAAACCAGTTATACTGAAATACAGTTATCATTTTTTTTAAGTTCATAGACCCCTTGGTTAAGAACCCTTTCTCTAGGCAAGTTAAACTAATCTCCTGCCATCCAGGCAATGTCACTGGAAAAATGTATAACTGTTTGCTTTTCAGTTTAAAAAAAAATGTTTAGTACTGTACTCACCTTTCCTTGCCATCCAATACATTTCTGGGTCACATCTCTATGCCTAACTAAATGCTCAAAGAATGCAAACCATTAATCCAAAAACAAATAGAATTAGAATGCCAACTATCTTTCACAAAACAGCCAGATCATGTCTCCCAGAGCCAAAGATAGCTTTTGACTGTGATACACTGTTTTATCTACATTGCCACATTAAGTCTAATAAGACAAAAAGTTGAGGATTAACTCATTCTCATTGTACCCGATTCATGATCTTTACTCCACAAATAAGGTGCCATATACATCATTTAACCTCTGATCCTGGCCATTTGGGCAATATATATCCTTTACATTTTTATAATTCACTTAAGGATTAAGGGCTATTTGCTCCCTAGAACAATTGTAGCAATTAAAACAAGCCAATTAGTGTCCCACCCATACTTCAGTGCTACCTTTTCCATGTAGCTTTCTCCATCCTTAACTCTTCAACCGGAAGTGATCCCTCCCTCATCTGATTTCATAGAACTTCTTTTTTTTTTTTGGAACATAGAGCATGTAATCAAGAATGGACAAATAGATACTTGTTTACTTACATAAGAGACAAAATATTGCATCTTGTTTGCCGAGAAGTAATAGCCATTCCAAAGGAATACAATCTTCATCGCCATTTCAGATCAAAACATCCTAACTTAAGCACATTGTATGCCAATGAAAAACAAATTAAAGCTTCTAAATTGTTGAAAAATCTCAGCGGAGAACAATGAGTTTTCAAGAAAGTAAACTCAGAAAATGAGGTAGCTAGTAAGGTTAGTTTTCAGATTTCTAAAGAAATCAGTTTCAAACATGATTCTGAAGTACAATAAAGTGATTGCTCACAAGAAGTGAAATGCATCCCATTAATTAAATGTAGACAGTAAGAAAACCTGGAAAACGTATTAAAATTTGTCCGGTTTAGCAAAGTAATTTTTTTTATTTAATATATTTAGTTTTCAGCATTGATTTTCACAGGAGTTTGAATTACAAATTTTCTCCCCATTTCTACCCTCCCCCCCACTCCAA
>JAQQSZ010007225.1:0-13374 GCA_028646595.1 Phalanger gymnotis | reverse complement strand
AGGATAAAAAAGAATAAAAAAGTAGAATGAGTGGGTACTACCTGGCAACCATATACTATTACTACTTAAAGGAAGTGTAACTGGACTTTGAAGTTAGTGTTGTTTCCTGTCAACTAAGGACAAACAAGAAATATATCGTGTTCTGTAGTTTTAATTTTTTTTGACAAAAAGAATAAAACAGATTCATCTGCTTAAATACTTTTTCTTAGAACTAAGCTCAAGCAAGACTCTCACAAAAGTCCTTGTGTATCCATTTAATGAATATTTTTAAGCATCTACTATTGTGAGGTGCTGTTCTAAGTGTTATAGGGAATATAAAATGAAAAAGGTATCTCTACCCTCAGTGGACTTGTAATCTAGTAGGAAGCATAAGAAAACACATGGAAAAACTGTAATACAAAGTTGAATCTTATGAGTCCCATAGGAGAGAGAGAAGTGCTATGGGGTTTCATTGTAAGTAGAAATAGTATCCAGTTGGCAGGTAACAGGAAAATAGTTAAAGCGTTAGGTTGTATTTGACTTCTGCCATAAAAGACAGATAAAAATTTGACAAAAAAAGATTGAAAAGAAGCATGTTCTAAGCAAATAAATAGCATGAGCAAACCTTTAGAAGTAAAAAAATTCAAGGTATCTTTAGGGTTTAGAAAGTAGTACAGTTTGATTGGTACACAGGACACACACACATACACTCTCTCTCTCTCTCTCTCTCTCTCTCTCTCTCTCTCTCTCTCTCTGTCTTTCTCTCTCTCTCTCTCATACTCTGTACTTATATTCTATTGCAATTTTCCTGGTGTATTTAACAACTGGTCCATTTTTCATCAAACTTCCTGGGCCCAATTTCCAAAGGATGAGTAATCTATCAGTTACCACTCTGAGTACCATGTCTTAACACACTTCTATATCTTTTTGTAAATAAATGTCCCCTTTGACTTGGAAATAGATCTGCCCTGGTCTCAACATCTTGGTCTAATTCTCTCCTTTGGCCAAATCTCTATCCACTTTGCATTATGATAATTAGCATTCTTATCCTATTTCTCCTAGTAGAATATAAGTTCCTTGTGGACAGAGACTATCATTTTTACCCTTGTATCTCCAACCCCCAGCAGTATCTTGTATAAAGTAGGTATTTAAATAATGGTTGAATTTAATTGAATTGAAATAAAAAGGAATAACTGCTTTCTATGGGGAAGATGATGGGTTCAAGTTTAGGCACATTCTATTGATTAATTATATACATATATACTTGTGCAGAAAGTGTTTGTAACTGAGGGTTAAAAGCCTTTGCAGATCACCCTTTTTTACAGTTAAGTAGACCTAAGTCAAGTGCTAGGACACAAACCCATTTAAAACAGGACCTGCATCTATCACAAAGCCATTCCATGTGCTCTTCTTTTAATAATAACATTTTGAGAGTGTCCAGAGGATTAAATAGCTGAGGAACCATATCAAGATTGTCTAATTTGACCTATATGTGATTCCTATCTATGGAACAAAAAGCTAATGATAAATTAATGGATGTTGCAAATAACCTTAACTTTCTATAATATGTTTTATCAGTGAGATGGAAAAGAGTATAATAGTGATTAGAAATGGAATGATCATTCCATAATTTGAAAGTAATAAGGATTTCCCTTTTTAAAGGTAGAACAAGTCATGCTTTAAATCATGCTCTGTATTCACCAGGAGGGAATTCTACCTAGAGATTTAAACAGAGATTCATTCTCAGTTCTGACCCATTCTGAAGCCTTTTTTGATTTCATGAAATTATCCAGGGTCTGAATGACTGTTGGGATTGTTGATGCCCAACAGGCAGAATACTGGCATCCATAAAATAGGGTGAAATATAATCAAATGAAATAATGATTAAAGAAGATGTTATAACAAACTGTGTACTTATTTCTGTCTCTGACAGCTGGGCCCCAAGACTCTCAGAGGGAAATATTGTAATCTTTTTAGCTTTCTGTGGGGGGTAGAGTGGGAAAGACATGTCATTTACAGGATTTGAATTTTTAAATTGTTTGGGAGTAGCTGCATCCACAGTGAGTAAGTAACATTTAGATGGCTTTTTCTCTTTTTCTTTATTTAAGAAGAAATAGAATGATGTGGTGAAAAGACAACTATGTCTGAGGTCTAGTGAGACTTGAATTCAAATCCTGTATTAGAAATTTTGAATATGTTTAACCATAAGCCAGTCACAGCCTCTATGGAAAAGATACTAAAGTGGTTTGTCACTTCCTTTTCCAATGGATTAAGGGACACAGAGGTTAAGTGACTTGAGAGGGTTACCCAGCTAGTAACAGTCTGAGGCTGAATTTGAACTCAGATATTCCTGACTCTCATGTCCAGCTCTCTATCCATTGAGCCATCTAGTTGTCCTATATTCTATCTACTGCCACTAATTAAAGGAGAATTTTTCTCAGAAAGATAGTGTGAATAGAGCACTATCAAATCCTCAAGTTTAAGGAGAACAGTAAATAAAAATTGGAAGAATTATTGCTTTTTAAACTTCATCACTCAAATATCATGTCTCTAATCAGAGTGCATGGTCAAACTGAGGGTCAGTGATATTGAAAGTCAAAATAAGTTTTGGGGAAACTTATTACTATCAAAATTATCAAATATATTCACCACCAATGCAAAGATAAACAGTGAAATGAAAATCGTTAGTCAATCATGTTGAGCCCTTTGTTAGAAAATTACATAAATTTCCCCAAGACCCACTTCAGGGACTCCCACCTTGTAATGGTGATAAATGAATGGGTCCAGATGTTTTCCTCCTTGGGTCAGTTACCCTTGGAGACATAGGTGACATTGTTCTAATTTATGTTTCTATACCTGAAACTTTAGTAGAATCCTTAATGATTTTGACTTTGGAGTTTCAATAATTATTATATCGATTATTATATTACTATATGAATTCAGAATGCAATGATCATAAGACTATCACATCAGTATATAAAATTGTAAGCTGGATTTGGCACACATACAGGATGGAAGAGTGGAAAAAGCACTTGATTTGAAATCAGAAAACCCCTATTTAAGCCGCAGATCTGCCCTTTACTGCAAGAACAGAAGCTGGATCAGGGGCTTACAGTTCATATATGAACTTTTTTAAAGTAATGCTAATATATTTTATTTGTTTGATAAAAATTTCCCAACTACATTTTAAAAACATGCATTTTTTAAAAAAAAATACGTTACAAATTCTCTTCCTCTCTCCCAGCTCTCCCCTATCCAGACATAATAATACTATTAGGTCTAGAGATCAAAGAAAAGGGAAAAGTACCTCTTTGTATAAAAACATTTATAACAACTTTTTTTATGGCTGCCAAGAATTGAAAACTGAAGGGCTGCCCATCACTTGGAGAATAGCTGAACACTTGTGGTATTAAAAATATAAAGAAATACTACTGTGCTCTAAAAATGACCAGCAAAATGTTTTCAGAAAAAAGCAAGGATGACTTATATGCACTAATTCAAAGTGAAGTGAACAGAACCAGGAAAATTTTGTACACTATCACAGCAATATTGTAACAATGATCACCTGTGAAAAGACAGCTACTCTAATCAAGACAATGTTCTAAAACAAGTCCAAAGGACTCATGATGAAAAACGGCATCCATCTTCAGAGAATTATCTGATTAATTCTGAGTGCAACTTGAAGTATACATTATTTACTTTCTCTGTTTTCTTGGTTTTGTGTGTGTTTTCTTTGCAAAATATTTAATTTGGAAATGTTTTGTGTTACATGTATATTTAATATTAATATGCTTGCCTTCTTAAGACATAAAGGAGACAAGCTAAAGAGAGAATTTGGAATTCAAAGGTTTTTCAAATAAATGTTAAAAAAATCTTAAATATAATTGGAAAATATTTAACAAAATAAAAAATATATTAAAGAGCAAAAAAGGAGTTATTTTCATAAGTGAAATTTTGTACCTCTTTTACCATTTGTCCAATTCTGTTTTTTAAAATCATATTTTCTTAAGTATTTTTGGGGCCTTTCTTACCAAACTGTTCTTTCATAAGTTTCTTCTCTTGCTCTTATTTCTGTATCCAGTTTTCCATCAACTACTATTCTTTGATTTTGAAAATGATTTTTTTTTACCTCTCCACAGATTCTTATTGCACCTGTGTCAAGTTTTTTCCCCTTGGGGGTTTGCTTGTAACTGTTTTGACATCATTGTCTTCTTTGGTTTTTGTGTCTTGATATTCTCTGTCACCATAGTAGGTTTGTTTGTTATTTTTGGAAGGTGTCAAATTCTTTTTTTTGGAGGGGGAAGGCAAGGCATTTGGGGTTAAGTTACTTGCCCAAAGTCACACAACTAAGTGTCAAGTATCTGAGGCTGAATTTGAACTCAGGCCCTCCTGACTCCAGGACAAGTGTTTTATTCATTGGACCACCTGAGTCAATTTTTTTTATTGTTGTCGTTATTTGCTTATTTTTCCAGAAAATTGAACATTGACATTGACCTTTATGTTAAAGTTGGGCTCTGTTCCTAGCATGACAGGTTGGGCAGGGGCAGTGATGAATTAAACTGCTAGAAGGAATTTCTTCATAGTCTAAAATCATGAGTCGAGTCCATATTTAAATTATTAAACTATGGTCTCACTTCTTCCATCCACCCTTATGGTATTTAGGCAGGACCATTTCAGTGTAGATTGTAGACTGCATAAACATTTTACAGAATTGCCATGTGTACGAAGTTAATAAGAAAAGCTTCACTATTCAAATTTGGCTTTGGCAAACACTCATATCCCATAAAGATAGTCTGCCTTTATAAGGTGAATGGCAAAGTCAAGAAAAATGGACAGACAGAGCTGGTCTGGGGGCTGCTCATCTGTATTTTAAAACTGTATACTTACTTTGTCATTTCCAAAGATTTGTCCAACCTACAAAGAATAATTAATACTGTCCCATTCTGAGTGAATTTCTGAAGACCTGTGGTCACTTTAAAAGAGTTAGGAAATTAAGGTCATGTAAGTACAAAAGATATCAGTAAATTTAGAGAAATTAACTGGCAAAAAAAACCCGCATCTGTTGTAGGGAAAGTGTGGTTCATTTGCAACAGTATTTCCATGTTGATCTATGAAAATCTTCAATAGCAAGTTGAAAATGTTCCATTTTACTTGATTTCAGTTTTCCCCTGCATTCTTTCTACAGAGATTTCTCTGTGATTAGAGTAATTCATAAATAAAATTATCTATGATAGGTTCATACACACCTATTACCTGCAAAGCAAATGGAATAATCAGCTTAATTTTTCCTCCCCTAATGGAGAAAGTGCTTTCCCTTCAGCTCAAGGACCCAAGAACCTTTTCCTACCTCAGTCTATCCAAAATCATGGTCTCTATCCTCCCAGATTTGGCCTTAAGTGAAGGAAGACTAAGCTACACGCCAATAATCTAGCACATATTAACAATGTGTTCCAGAGGATTGGGGTCCTGGAGATCAGAGCAGACCCACCTAAATCAAGGACTAATATGTTTTCTGGTGCCATCCCCTGGCTCTACATCTTAATCTAGTTGCATGAACAGGGAAATTCATATGCCTTTATTCTTTTATTCATTCAACAAATACTCATTAAGCAACAATTATATGTTTTTCCACTGTGTGAGGAACTGAAAATATAAATAAAAGAGTACTTGCCTTCATATAATTTGGTGCTTTTGCACAGGTGGTAGTAACCCTCTCCCTCCCCTAAACCAGCAACCCTTTGCAGTATGAATGTGGGATATATGCTATAATGTAATTAGAAGATTTTTTTTTCTCTTCCCAGGTTGGAGTGGGGGTGGTATATAGTGGTGGGGAGTGAGGCGATGAACTACATTTAGACTGATACCTGAAGACTGATAATGGAATTTTTGGATAGATTTTAATTTCTTTAGTTCTATGAAAGCTGTTATGGATATAAAAGACAATTCTACATTCAGAAGAGCATACATACACGAACACAAATGAGCCAAGTGTTCCAAGCCTGAATTAATTTCTACTTGTTAATTCCCTAAGGAGTCCTGAGAAAGGAAACATTTTATGGAAGAACAAATCTTTTTATTCATCTCTCTCTTCTCCCTACTGGAGTTTTCTACTATCATTTAAATATACATGAATAAAATAAAGTATTGTCTTCCCCTGAAGTTTCTGGCATCCCTTTAATGATTGCCAATTTATAAAGAAAATTGCCTATCTGAAAGGAAGATAACAAATTGGGCCTATAGTCCAAAACTATGCTGGGACTCAGATGTGCCTAATTCTTTAAGGATATCAGTTTATTAGAGAGAATTACAAATTTTATCAATGGGAAAAATGTTATGCCTTCAAAGTGAATTATAACAAATAAGTTTAAGTATTTGAGATGTCTCTCTCCTTCTGTGCTTTCTATCACTGTCTCTATATCTCTCTCTTTGCTTGCTTGTAACTCTGTCATTCTGTGTCTCTGTCTCTCTCTGTCTCCCTTTCTCACATATGCACGTGTGTACTAGCACATGCACACATACACGCGCGCACACACACACACACACACACACACACACACACACTTCACTCTAGGACAATCCAATCTTTTTCCTTAGAAGAGCTCATGTATTTTCTATCTTGAATAAATCAAGGAACTGAGATATTTAGCCTTGAGAATATTCAGGAGGAATACGATAACTTTGTTCAAGTATCTGAAGGGAAGAAACATAGAAGAGGACATAGACTTGTTCTCAATGACTCCAACTGAAAAAAAAGTTGAGAAAGATCTTGAAAAGGCCAATATAGAATTGAGATCAGGAAAACTATAACATATTCATCAGGAGACATTAATGGCCCCAAAGCATCAAAGGTGTGTGTCCTATCTTTAAACATGTCTGCCACTCCCCCACTCGTTTTCCCTTTATGAAAGCCTGTGTACAACCTACCCACTCATATTACCTACATATCTGTCCTGCACTCCAGTGACCTGGCCACATGTGTTTTTATGTATGTGTCTCTCCATGTTTATTCCTTGTTAAAACTATTCTTCACACTGAAGATAAGATTTGTGGGAGAATGTATCCTAGGCTTATCAGAAAAATATTTGTTACTTTTTTATGAAACCACTGCCTTAAAATGACAAATCTTTGAATTAATTGTGTTTTCTGGCAGACTACTAAGGATTAACATCAACAGATGTTATGACAGTTTTAGTGGATGAGGACATACATAATGCCTTAAATCCTGAGTAGGTGCAAGAGTCACCCTGTTGATTGGGAATTGCCTTTAGGTGTCATATATCTATCTAGCTAATCTTTTTTTAATCTATCTCTTATCTATTATCTATCTTACATGTGTGTACATATTTACATAAACATGCATACACACATGCTTAAATATGTATATACATGAACGTCTGACCCCTCTGGACATGTAATTTAATTCCATAAGGAAATCTTAACAAGAAAACAAGGAAACCCTGAGGCTAGTTCTCTATGAAATATGCCATGCTATCTCTCTGATGTAAACTATATATTAATAATGAAAATTTCCTTTTCCATTATGTTGAAATTCTAATGATTGAATGCTTCCACATGGTGTCTGATGTTTCATGATAATATCTACTCATTCAACATCACGTTAATACTTCATCCAATATAAACAACTCAATGCAATGGTATACCATTACCCATATAGAATAATGAGATAAAGAAGTAAAAAAGCCATAGATGTAAAAACATATATTTTTGACCCTTCTCTGACTTCCTTCAAGTTCCAACTAAATTATTTCTTCTACAGGTAGCATTTCCTAAACTCTCCTCATTCTAGTGCATATACATCAAAGTATATTAATCAATAGATAGATGAATGCATGTTTATATGCATACAGCTTGGTCTCCTCCATTAGAAGATGATCTGCTGAAGGGGAGAAAATGTCTTTTGTTTCTTTGTTTTGCTAATGTATAGCACAATGGCTGTCACATAATAGTGCTTAATAAATGCTTATTGACTGACTAGGATTTTTTTTTAGTATTTGTATCCAATTAATGTACAACGAGTCTATAGGTTTTGATGTAAACAAGTTGTTACCTAAATTAGTTTAATCTTACTTCTATTATTTTAAGAATGTCACCATATGGGGAAAGTGGAGCGAAGATGCCAGAATAGAGGAAATACTCAGCCAACTTCTCCCAATATTCCTCACCAAACAACTTTAATATAATGCCTCAAATTGAAATCTGGACTGGAAGAACAATTAAAAGGTCTGAGCAAGATCTTTTTCCCAGCTGAGAACAACATATGAAGTCAGAAAGAAAGATTTGTGACATAGGGGGTGGAGGCTGAGTTAGAATCAGTATGGATGAAACAACAGTGATGGGACTAGGTGATGGTGAAAGAAACAACAGTAGCTTTGGAGGCTCTAAAGCCAGAGATGGAAAGGGAACATGGCAACTAGTCAGAAAGAGTTTTTCAGGGGAACTCCATGATAGCAGTGGAATACATACAGCTTGGCAACTGCATTGTCTATGCTCACTTCTGCCTCCCACTTGAGGAGCAAGAAAGGAGCCAGGTCAGTGAAGAGAGAGTAGTAGACCTAAAAAACAGTATTGTTTTTGGTCACGAGGGAATAGGGCATCTGGAGATCAGGATTTCTTCCAGTTCCAAGGGAGCAGGTCACAGAGGAAAAGTACTGATTGAAATCTCAGAAGATCAAAAGTCCTTCCTGGGTAAAGACCAGGCATCAGATGCAGAAAGCAGTGACCATACTTCTCCTTGGATCACATTACTAAAAACTTCCAATCTCCCAGAACTAGTACTGAAAAAAGCAGTGTGAAAAACCCTGAAGTTGGGGACAGTGCCCCTCTCCCACTATATCAGGAACAGAATATTACTTTAACATAAATCAAAGTCAAGAAATAGGCTGGAAAAATTAACAAACAACAAAAAAGAACCTGACCACAAAAAGCTACGTAATGGCAGGGAAAATCACTACACAAATTCAGAAGATGCCACTGATGACAAATAAGTACAAGCAAAGCCTCTAAGACCAAAAGAAAAAAAAAGCGATTTGGATACAAGTCCAACAAAAATATCTGAAAGAGCTAAAAATTATTTTCAAAATGAATAAGGGTGGTAAAGGAAAAATTAGATTAAGAAATAAGAGTAAGGGAAGAAAATTATGATAAGACAACAAACAGCTTGGCAAAAGAGTCACAAAAATACTGAAGAAAATGACACCGTAAAAATGAAATTGAATTCAGACTTTCTGGAGCTAACATGGTAGAATAAGCAGGAAATCACTGTAACTTTCCCATATTCAACTCCAAAAAACCATAGAATAGCACCCCAAAATGAATCCTCAAACAGCAGAACTAGCAAAAAGTAGGGGTGAAACAATCTTCTAGCCCAAGAAACTTAAAAGGTTGGCAAGAAAGGTCCGTCTCACTAGAGTAAAAGGGGAGCACAGTCTAAAATGGGAAGCATTCCAGCAAGCCAGCAGCAAGCCCAACCTCAGCAAACTAGTGAGAAATCCTGAGCCCCAGTGCAAAAAAAAAAAGGAGGCAAATACCAGCACCAGGACCTCCAACAGGCCTCAGCATAGCCACGTGAAGGGGCTGACAACAGTGCCAGACCCAACAGCACAGAGATCCACCCACAAACCTCAGAACTCTTTGACCCCAAACATGCCTAAGCAAACAGGCAGACACCTGGGAGGAGGGTGGGGTTGTTACCAGTGCTGGGACTATCCACATGCTTCAATATAGCCCCAGGAAAAGAAGCAGAAGCCACCTCTGAGACACTGGAGCAAATAGGCAGACATTAAGCAAACAGACAGACATGAATTCAGTGACCCCCTATATTACCCAGCATATATACCCAGGCAGACACCAGCACAGGGACTGCCATGTGCTTCAATTTTGGTTGGGTGAACAGGCAGATGCCAGTGCCAGCATACCCCCAAGGGTCTCAGGACATGGGCAAACACCAGTATGGGTATCCTCCCCCATGAGCCTCAGCTCAACACCAGATAAGCTCTCAGAATCCTATGAACTCTAGCAGGATCAGCCGTTCCTCAACTTACCCCCTCAGCACATCAGACACAAAGGTCCCCCATGGGCCCCATGGCAACACTAATGTAGCACTGTATAAATAGCCATCTGCAGCTCCTGGAACAAGAAGCTTGGGTCAATGTTCCTTTCACCCCAAGAGTAGAGCTCAAATTTAAAAGTAATAGAAAAGCCTAGAAAAGAAAATGAAAAGATGAGCAAAAAACAACAACAAATAATCTGACTATAGAAGACACAAACTCAGAAAACAACAACAATGTCAAAACAACTACGGGCAAAACCCCCAGAGAAAAATGGGAATTGGTCTCAAGCCAAAAAAGAACTCATGGTAGAGCTCAAAAAGGAGCTTAAAAATCAAATAAGAGAGATAGAAGACAAATTGGGGAAAGACATGAATGTGATTCAAGTGATTTATGAAAAAAAAGTCAACAGCTTAGAAAAAGAAAACGACTCTTTAAAAAGTAGAATTGGCTGAATGGAAAGGTAGACACAAAAATCCACTGAAGAAAACAATTCCTTAAAAAGTATAATGGGGGGGTGGGACAATGACAGCTAGGTGGTGCAATGAGTAGAGCACCTGCTCTGGAGTCAGGAGGACCTGAGTTCAAATCTAGCCCCAGACACTTGACATATTTACTATGTTTGACATCAGTCAAGTCACTTAACCCCAACTGTCCTGCCTCCCCCCTCCAAAACAAAGCAAAACAAAACAAAACAAAAAGTATAATTGACCAAAAAGAAAAGAAGGAACAAAAGCTAAGGAAAATAATTTCTTAAAAATTAGAATTGGGCATGTGGAAGCTAATGATTCCATGAGACATCAAGAATCAACCAAACAAAATGAAAAGAATGAAAAAAAATAGAATAAAATGCAAAATTCCTCTTTGAAAAAAAAACTGACCTGGAAAATAGATCCAGGAAAGATAATGAGGAAAGATAATATAAGACTCATTGTACTACCTGAAAGCTATAATGAAAAGGGGTAACCATTCAGCATCTCTTTAGAGATTATCAAGAAAAAATTGCCCTAATATCCTGGAGCCAGAGGACAAAATAAGCACTGAAATAATCAACTGATCATCTCTGGAAAGAGATCCCAAAATGAAAACTCCAAGGACCATTATAGCCAAATTTCAAAACTACAAGTAGAAGGAAAGAAACAATTCAAATATAAGGGAGCCACAATCAGTATTATAAAGGATTTAGCAGCTGCAACCTTAAAGGATTGGAGATCATGAAACACGATATTCTGGAAATTAAAGGAAATAAGACAACAATTAAGAAACATCTACCTGGCAAAATCGAGCATAATACTTCAAGGGAAAAAATCGTCATTCAATGAAATAACAGGATTTCAAGGTTTTATAACAAGCAGACAAGAGCAGAACAAAAAAAAAATTGGTCTCCAATATCAAAACTCAAGAGAAGCATAAAAAGGAAAAAGAAAACATAAGGCATTCAATAGGACTAAAATGTTTACAACCTTACATGGAAAGATGATTCTTGTAATTCTTAAGAATTGTACCACTAATAGTGCAGCTAGAAGGAATATTCATAGACAGAATGTATAAGTATGAAATGAATTTGAGGGAATGACACAAAAATTAATTAAAGGATGATAAAGAGGAATATACTGCATACAGAAGGAAGGGAGAGATAGAATGGGGTAAATTATTTCACATGAAGAGGCACGAAAAACCTATTAGAGTGGAGGGGAAGATGGAAGGGTGAACGGTGGGTATTGTTTGAACCTTACACTCATCAGAACTGGCTCAAAGAGGGAATAATATACAGAATCATATAAATACAGAAATCTGTCCTACTCAATAGGGAAGTAGGAGGAGAGGAGATTAAGTAAAGTGGATGGTCAACTGACAGAAGGGAGGGCAGATTGGGAGAGGTGGTGGACAGAAGCAAAACACTGGTGAGGAGGGAAAGGGTGAAAGGAGAGAGAGGAAAAACAAAATGAAAAATAAGATGGGGGAAATACATAGTAATAATCATAAACGTGAATGTAAGTGGGATGAATTCTCCCACAATACTGAAGTGGATAGCGGAGTAGATCAAAAACTGGAATCCCACAAGAAACACACTTGAATAAGAGACAGACACAGAGTAATGGTAAAGGACTGGAACAGAATCTGTTATACTTCAGCTGAAGTAGGAAGAAAAATAAACAGGGGTAGCAATCCTGATATTAGGCAAAGCACAAGTAAAAATAGATCTAATTAAAGGGGATGAGGAAGGAAAGTACAGTTAACTAAAAGGTACCAAAGACAATGAAGTAATATCAATATTAAACCTATATGCACTAAATGGCATGGCAACCAAATTTTTAAAAGAGAAGTTAAGTGAGTTGTAGGAAGAAATATACAGCAAAACTATACTAATGGAGGACCTTGACTGTCCTCTCTCAGAACTTGATAAATCCAACCAAAAATAAGGAAGAAAGAAACTAAGGAGGTGAATAGAATCTTAGAGAAGTTAGAAATGACAGACCTTTGGGGAAAAATGAATGGGAATAGAAAAAAACAAACCTTTTTCTCAGCAGTACATGGCACCTATACAAAAGTTGCTCATGTATTCGCACACAAAAATCTCAAATTCAAATGTAGAAAGGCACGAATATTAAATGTATCATTTTCAGATCATAATGCAATAAAATTACATTCAATAATAAGCAGTGGGAAGACAGATTAAAAATTAATTGGAAAATAAATAATCTAATCCTAAAGAATAAGTAGGTAAAAGAACAAATCATAGGCAATCAATAAATTCATTAAAGAGAATGAGAACAATGAGGCAACTTACCAAAATTTATATGATACAGCCACAGTGGTATGTAGGTAACATTTATTTCTCTAAATTCATACATCAACAAAATAGAGAAAGAGCAGATCAATGAATTGAGCACACAACTAAAAATAGAAAAAAAAAGAATTAAAAATCGCCCATTGATCACCAAATTGGAAAGAAATTTAAGAAAATTTAAGAAGAAAATAACACAATGTAGATAAGGCATCAGTTAATTGTAGTTATAAAATGAAAGAAAGAAGAAAACCAAATATCTAGTATCAAAAATGAAAAGGATAAAATCACCACCAATGAAGAAATTAAAGCAATCATTAGGAAATGTGTTGCCCAATTTTATTCCAATAAATATGACAATCTCAGCCAAATCGATGAATATTTATGGAAATATAAATTACCATGATTAACAGAAGAGAAACTAGAATGCCTCAATAACCACATCTTAGAAAAAAAAAATGAAGCCATAAATGCACTCCCTAAGAAAGAATTCCCAGGGCCAAATGGATTCACAAGTGAATTCTGCCAAACATTTTTTTT
>JAQQSZ010007224.1:0-13374 GCA_028646595.1 Phalanger gymnotis | reverse complement strand
TGGACCCAGCAAGGACTTGAGGGCAGTGGGTAATCTTCTTACAGGAGAGGGGAAGCATGAATATGATTTGGTTTAATACCATCATGTTTTTCTGTGGCTTCCTGGTTCCTCTTGTGAGGCAGACTTATTGGGCCTGGAAGCTTTTGATCAAAATATCAAAATGGGGAGGCTGGTTTGTGGGTCTGTTACTTTGAAGCCTGAATAAATGCTTTAATTCTTCTGCCTTCTACTCAGAGAATTCCTGCGGTTTTGAACCGTTCAGACATATATATGATTCTCTTTGAAATCATAAATTTGGCCTTCTTACTACAGATGTGCGCTAGCACGACTTTTTTGAGTAAGTCTCTGAGATTTTTACCAGGCCTAAGTGCTGGGCCACAAGTTACATAGAAACTAAACACTCCAATTCCTCCAATTAACCTTCATATGGCATGAACTGAAGACTCTTCACTACCTTCCTCGTCCTTCTCTGGACACTTGCCAGTTTATTCATGTCCTCCCTAAAATGGGGCACCAAGAACTGGCCACAATATTGCATTGACCTGCACAGAGACTGTCGTGCCCTACCCCATCCTAATTCTATTTGTTAGTGCCAAGCAAAACAATACAACCCTTCTTCCACGTGACAGCCCTTCCAAATAGATAGCCAGCCTGACCCTACTGTCTTCTTCAAGCTGAAACCCTGCATTCCTTCATCTGATCCTTAGAAGACATGCACTTGAGGCCTTTCACCATCTTGGTTTCTCATCTTTGGATGTTTTCAGTTAACCTATCCCTTCTTACAATATATTGTCCTCAAACTGAAGGTGACCTTTTAGATGTGGTCTCACCAGGACAGGGCATCTTAGACCTACCACACTCCTAGTTTTGAACACTCTGCCTTTTTGTAGTGCAACCTAAAATTGCATTACCTTTTTTCCCTTGCAGTTATCTCACCCTGTTGATTAGTATTGAGCCAAACTCCATTAAAAATCTCTAGATCTTTTCCAGATGAACTGCTCACTAGCCACACCTCACCTCATCTTGTACTTATGAAATTGATTTTTTTAACCCAGGTATAAAATTTATTCCTATTAAAACCCATCTTGTTAGATGGAGCCCAATGTTCTAGCCTGCCAAGATCTTTTGGGATCCTGACCCTGTCATCAGGTGTGATAGCTGTCTCAGTAAGCTTTGTTTCATTGGTGAATTTGACAAGCACACCATCATCCATCTATGCCTTTATTTGTGTCTTTGATAAAAAATGTTACAGAGAACAGGACCAAATACGAATCTTTGGGGACTGGGATACTCCACCAGAGAGTTCCTTCTGAAATGACATCATAGCATTGATGACTACTCCCAGTCCAGTCCTACCTTATTTGCTCAAACTATCTTCAAAAGCTATTCTCAGGGGGCTCCTATTGCCCCCTCCCCTACAGTGCATTAATTAACAGTCGTTGTGCACTGTGGATGTGTAATTTGAAAAACTCTTTTAGCTCTGAGTGACTGAGAAGTGAACTTGTGGGTTAGCTCTCCATTCCATGCTGGGAGATGAAAGAAGGAAAGACAGACTTCAGCCCTGAAAGGGTTTTTGAGTTGGGAGAGACTAAGCTTGGGGATCTAATAGAATGTAGGATTAATATCTGTTTTACACACTGACAAATACATGCTAATTTTTTATCATGTGATACTTCTTGGCTAGAAAGCTAAACCAAAGCCACAAATCCCAAGATGCTTAACTATCATTCAAAATATTTGCCCCTTGAGATCTTCAGTATCAATTCTGGCTGGGGGCTGGGAGAAATGTGTTACACTAGAAATCAAAATCAAACACACTGACCTATAATTAGTAAGCATTTATTAAGTACCTACTATGTAGCAGACATTATTCTGCTTTCAAGGAGCTCACAGTTGTCATACTCTACTCTCTTCCAATTTTTTTTTAAATCAGGCCATTTGCTCTTTTCTAGCCCTGCAGTTATCTCATTGATACTCCATGATCTTTCAAAGATTACTGATGGTGGTTCAATGATTAGATCTGTCAGTTCTTCCAGTGCCTGAGCACGGACTTCATCTGAGACTGGTAACTTAAGAGCAGTATAGTGGTCTCTTCACCGGCGTATCATTCCAATTAGCCATTTTTGTTCTTGCTTTTCCAGGCCAATGATCAATCTCCTTGAAATGGAAAACAGAAGCAAAGTAAGACTAGGGTAGTTTTGTCTTCTCTCTCTTGTTGGCGTCATTATCCCATCTGTCCCAAACAACAGTCCTATATCTTCACTGATGCTCTCCTTCATCCCAGTGGTGTACTAGATAGAGATCTGGCCTTCAGGCCAAAATGACAAGGATTTAATTATTGTCTCTGACACATACTAGTTGTGTGATTGGCTGAGTTATTTAATTAACCTGTTGGTGATCTAGGAAGCAACCTGAGACTCTAAGTTGGAAACAAAGGTGGCAATCTGAATTAGAGGAGGGAATTTCCTTTGCTAAGAGTTCTATATGCTGAGACTGTTTTTGAAGTCTTTCCAGCATGGTAGAATCTTGTCCTGCTGGGACTTGAGTTATGCTGCTGCCATAACCTTGGAAAACCCTAAGGCTATTTCCATGCCAGGACAAGGTAGGGCTTTGTGGATCACATAAAAACACAGATAACACTCAATTCTAAAATTGAGTCAAAAGTTTCCTTATTAGACCAGAGATGCTACAAATGGCAAAACTGATAAATTTTTGCTTCATCTTTTTAACTTTTTCCTCATCCCCTTCCCCGCTGGGAGGAGAGTTATTGAGGGTTAAAAAATGTTAAGTGCCAATTGAGGCAAAGCCAGTACAATAATTAGGGAAACTTTTCTGGGATTGCAGGTGAGGGTGAGGATAATACTGGGTGAGCAACTGGGATTGGCACCTTCTCACCATCTACAAACCTCCCTCATCCTCAAAACACCTTCATTTGACCCTGCCATCCCCTCAAGCTATCATTTAATTTTTCATCCCTTTCACTGCCAGCTTCCTAGAGAGTTTTTATGCTCACTGCCTCTACTTCCTCACTGCCCACTCATTTATTCAAACTTTTACACTGACTTCTTGCTTCACTACTCTACTGAAATTATTCTTTAAAAAGTCACCAGTGATCTCTTAATTATGAAGTCTATTGGCATTTTGCCAGCACTCTTCTTTCCAGGACTACATGCCACTTTTGACATTGTGTTGTCTATATATATCCTCCTCTTGGATTCTCTATTTTACTTTGCTTCCCATGACACTCTCATCTTCTGGTTCTCTTTCCACTGGTCTGGCCACTCCTTCTCTTTGATAATTGTCTCTCTCCCACCCCCTAAACATGAGTATGTTATCCCCAAGGCATGGTCCCTCACTCTTTAAACTTCCTAAATATAATAAAAACGAATTATAATCATGGTAATTATCAGTAGCAGTAATAGCTTTAATTATCATGTCTATGCAGATAACTCCAATATCTATACATCCAGTCCTAATCTCTCTTCTGAACTCTAGCTCCTAATCTCCACCTGTTTACTGGAGCTTGCTACCTGGTTATTCCACGAGCATTTCAAATTCAATATAGTCAAACCAGAATTCTTTATCTTCCTTCCCCCCACCTTTAAACCTGCTTATCCTCTATACTGTCCTATTTTGGCTTTACATTTATGAACTAAAATACTTTATTTTTATAAAATAAGATAATTTTATTTGTATATTACTACCATCCTCCCAGGTACTCATGCTTATAATCTTGGGGTCATCCTTAGCTGTGTTCTCTCCCTCCCCCCAGTCAATCAGTTGCCAAGTCTTTCAATTATTCTCTTGCCAAATCTCTTGTACTTGTACCCTTCTCTCCACCCACAGAGCTACCTCCTATGAGGTTTTATCCCCTTCTCACCTGGACTGTTCTTAAAACCTCCTAAAAAGTCTCTGCTTAGAGGACCCCTGTCATTCTCCCCCCACCCCCCGCCACTTTTTAGCCATGTTTTACACAGCTGCTAAGACATGGACAAAAGGAGCATTAAATGATACTGTAAAACAACAAATTTGATTTTATCTTAATAGAGAGAAAATGACTAGTACCTGATGTGGGATTAATTTTAGAACCAGGCACCTGTTTATAGTCTGACCAGCAACATGTATGAACAAAGATCAAAATCTTTCCTTAAAATTAGAAGAAAGAATACAAATTAGAAATCATAATATCCAGGTGAGGCAACCCCAACCTGACTTATTTAAACAAATTGTGAAGGCTGGAAAAAATGGAGAATGGATAAAAGAGCACACATAAACATAGGTGCTGGTGCTCTTGTCAGAAATAAGACAATTAGAGACAGGAGTGGGTTTGAGGAAGAAATACTCCATAAATTCCATAAATTGGCACCAGCCTATGTTTCTACAGTAATTTCCCATTACTTCCCATTACTTACTCTATATTCCAGTCAAACTTGCCTACTCCTTTGTTCTTCTGTGTGATAATCCATTTCTACACTTTTGCTCAGGCTATCCCAGAGCATACTTTCTCTTCTCTCTCTCTTTAAAGTCCTAGCTGCCTTCAAGGCTCAGCTCAAGGGGCTATCTTCTCTATGAGTCCTTTTCTGATCCCTGTAATTGTATGCCCGCCCACCATCCAAAAACTACTTCATATTTATTTTTTATTTTTTCTTTTCTTATCTAAGTAAGTGATGTTTTCCTCTGGTAAAATATAAGCACCCAAACAGCAGGGATTGTTTTATTTTTGTCTTGTATCTCTGCTCTCCAGTGCAGTGCCTAGCACAGAGCAGGTGTTTAACAAATGTTGATTTAATGAATTAATTAATGAAAATCATCCCAAGAGAATTTAAGAATGAAATGAGATGGGGGAAAAAGAGAGCCGGTGAAAACTGGAAAAAAGATGTATAAATTTATACAGAACAAACTCTCTTCTCCATCAATGACTCCCAAGCTACCACAATGAGACTTTAACATTACAAATCCTGATGTATTCCAAGAGAAATAGAAATGGCACCAAAGAGAACAGAGGCAGAAAGAAGTGTTTTACTAGACCTGGTACAAACAGGGCAGATTATATTGTGAATGAGTTGAGAAATCGGCGCCCAAAGTATTTGAGGCAGCTAGGTGGTATAGCGGATAGAGTGCAGAATTTGGAATCAGAAAGATCAAGGGTTCAAGTGTACCCTCAAATGCTTCCTAGCTATGTGACCCTTGCTTGGCGGGTCACTTAACCACTGTCTGCCTCAGTAGTCTCATCTGTAAAATGAGGATAATACTAGCACATACCTCTCCGAGAAGTGTTGTGAGGATAAAAAGTACATTGTAAGTAAAGGTCTATGTAAATATTTTTATTTTTATCTGAAGGAGGAGAGGATACCAGAAGCCTGAAAAAAAAGCCTCAGACCTAATTTAAAAAAAAAGTGAATGAGAAATCAGTAACTACTGACCCATAAACTTATTTTTGCAACTTTATCGTATTTTTCTGCAGATAATCTGTATATATCAATACCTTCTCTGATAAAGGTATTAAGAAGTGAGTAGGACAGCTTTCATAAATGTTATTTTTAGAGCAGAACATACTTTTATTGTCATAAAATCTAGACAACTATGCTTATTGCATCTTCTTAGGTCCTACTACTAGACCATCACCCACATGTTGTCGCATACTGTATGTGTCTGCCACAAGACTCTGTTCTGTCTGTCTGTCTCTCTCATCTCCAGGCAGATAACCCCTAGATCTATACTTCTAGCCATACTCTCTTCTATTGGCTCAAACCTGGAACTCTCAAATGTATATTAGACATTTCCAAATGGACATCCTATAGGCATCTTGAACTCAACCTGCCTCAAACATATTTCATCATCTATTCCTCTGAACTTAAATCTCTTCTAAATTTCCTGATTTCTTTCAAGGGCATCATCATTTAGGCTTACAATCTTGGAATCATCATCAGCTCCCTACTTCCCTCACTCTGCAAATCTAGTCAGCTGCCAAATGTTGATTCTACTCTTCACATGTCTTACATCTGCCCCCTTCTTTTCATTCACATGGCTGCTCCTCTCAATCAAGTTCTCATCATCTTTTACCTGAATTGTTGTAGAGCCTCCTTATTGGTATGCCTCTTCCAAGTCTTTCTCCACAAAGCTGCCAAAGTGATACTCCTAAAGCAAAGATCTTACCATATTACTCCCTTGCTTAATAATCTCCAGTAGCTCCCTTTTACCCCTAGGATCTAATACAAACTCTTTTGACATTTAAAGTCCATCTCAATTTCCATCCAATCTACCCTTCCACATTGATTTTGCATTTTTCCCCATTACTTACTCTAACTTGTATATAACATTTCTATTTCTCGTCTCAGGTGGTTCCCCCAAATCTAGAATGTGCTCCTTCTTAACTTCCACTCTTAGAATCCTTGGTCACCTTCAAAGCTCAGCAGAAGCACCATCTTCTAGGTGATGGTTTTCCTGATCCCCTCAGCTTCTGGTGCCTTGTGTTGGTAAGCAAAATGGGCTCCTTAGCACTTAGTGCCCTTGAAGAGTTTGGCTTTTGTTTGCTTTGAGTAATGCTAAGCCCCAGGCCCAAACCCCTATTAGGTGTGGAACCTATGTGGGTTTGGATTGATGACTGAGGTGGGGCTAACTCCAGGGAGGGCCTAGTTTACATGTCTGGAACAACAGAGACTCTTAGACCACATGGGTTTAAGTCTGCCTCTTTGTGACGATTTTAGGTCACGTGGGTGAGTCGCATGTGTGACTCACCTCTGACGCTGACGAAGATATAAAAGCCAGGGGTTGGCGTCTTCTTCCTTGGAGCTCTTTGCTGAAGCAGTGGTGGCACATGACTCTGGATCAGCCTTTGTTCTGAGCTCTGAGGGCTGAACCTAGATGTTGGTAACTATGAATTGTATTGGGTCTGTCTGTTTGTAATTTGTCTAAGGGCTCTTGAGATGGTGTTGATGAAAAGACTCTGGGCAGCTGTAGCTAAGGAGCCCTCCAGCTAGTAAACCTAGATGCTGAGACTTTGTTGAACTCTGGTAACTATGTATTGGGATTTGAATCAGACAAGGTCTGTCTGTTGATGTTGTACTTTGCTTGTATTTTGCTCTGAAGTTCAGGGCTTTTTCCCCTAAACTAAGTGAATGATATTTGTGTGCTGAGTTAAAGTAAGCTTGCCAACTCCTTAACCTTGCTCTCCTTATTAAGGCAGATCAAAAGAACCTGTGTTTTTGCAGCATACTGGCGACTTTCTGGGTGCTGGCTGTGGGTGGATCTTACACCCCCACAGAAGCTGCTAGCCAGATTGTGGAAACATGCCTACTCTAAAAATTAATGCATACTTATTTTGTGTATACTCATGTATGTACATGTTGTCTCATAAAGAAGCTGAAAGGCAAGGGCTGTTTCATTTTTGTATTTGCATCACCACTATCTAGCCATGTTTGGCAAATAGTAGATGTTTAATAAATATTTGTTGATCACTGATTCTCAACCATAAAAACACATTTGATTAGATTAAGTAAAATGCCACCCAGATGGCTCTTTTCCAGAAAGGTGTCCTTCATGAATATGTAAAAAAAAAAAAAGCATGTATTCCTTGAAAGTTGTAACAAGAGAGATAATGTGCCAATTCTATACTTTTAATCATCTTATACTTTGCTTTCCTTTATGTATTCTACGATCCAGCTATACTCTCTTATACACACAGCATTCCCTCTCTGCTCCTCATGCCTTTGCACAGACTTTCTTTCCTGAATGCCTAAAATGTACTTCCTCATCATTGGCGCCTATTAGAATCTCCAATTCCCATCAAAACTCACCTTAAATGCCGTCTTCTACATGAGTCTTTGCCTGATCTTTCCAGATTCTTCTGCTCCCCTAAAATTGGCCTATATTTATTTCCTATATATTTACTTAGTATATATTCATACATACATGTTGCACATGCTCTCTTCATCTATAGAACACAAGGTCCTTGAGGGAAAGCCTTATTTTGTTTTTGTTATTATGTTCCCTAGTACCTAGTTCAATGCCTGGCACATAGTAGGGAAGAGTAAAGGCACTAACCATTTCTATAGTGCCTCCTATATGCCAGGCACTGCGCTAAATGGGTGGCAAATATTCCCTCGCTGTTAATGCTTACTGATTGATTAAACTCTTTGAACATTACCTTGAGCAAGGCATGAGAGAAGGCAACATAATATATGTCCACTAAAGGTGTTTACCATTGTCATGGAAGATTAGAGAATCATAGATTAAGAGATGGAAGTGACATAAGAGATAATTTAATTCAATCTTTTCATCTTACACCTCACGAAACCGAGTTACAAAGAGATTGTCACTTGTACAAGGTTACAGAAGTGGTAAACAACAGAAATAGTGTTTGAATTCACATCTTCTGACTCCAGAGCCAGTACTTTCCCCACTATTCCAAGCTGCACATAATCAAAATGGAAAAGGGACTCCCTATAGATGAAAAAGGTTTTTCAGATGCTCTTGTTTATGAATGGCATTGTGCTGATTGTATCAAACCCCAGAATATTGCAGAACCCCCAAAATGAGACACATAATCATTCAAAAGAGTTTTGGCATGACCATCAACAAAGAAAAAACAAAAAAAATGAAGAATGATTATTGTCCAGACTATGACATGATATGGCCAGCCGTTAGGGTTGGCCCATCAGTACCTATAGCTTAGGTAGACACTGAGGATAGACGCTGGTCCCAGAATTGAATAGAAAGAACAGAGAAAACTGGATGACTTTGGGAAATAACAGTGATTTTAGTGACCCTAGGGTTCTCCAAAAGGAAGGCCCATTTTCTTAACAAAAATGCTTTTCCAATTTGACAGTAAACCATGGAATACAAAAGTGTCTAAAGAATTAAAGTTTGGGGTCATTCAGAAGATAATGGGGCACTGCATAGAGAAAATTAGGAAGCTGCCAACATCACCAACAATGGTTTATACAACAGAAACAACATACAGTCTGTTAAGTCAAGTGTAGAATAATTTATTAAGTACCTATTATGTGCCAGGCATTCAGCTAAGTGCTAGGGATAAAATGAAAGTACAACACCTCCCCCCCTCCAAAAAAAATTCCAACCAATCCCTGCTCTCAAGGAGCTACAGTTTATTGGACCATCATCAGGGAGATGTATGATTATAAAAGAAAGTGGCCATGTAGTGAGAGTAAGGGTTAACTGAGAGACCACATTTTCCATTGCTATCTGCACGATGTCAAATGATCAAGGGGAGAATCCCTAGAATGATGGGTGGACTCTCCCTGCATAATTCATAGGAGGTTACAGGCAAGAGTCACACAAGATTGGAAGTATGGCTATGTTTTGATTTGTATCATCAGAAGCTGTACTCATACTGGCAAGATCGCAGATCTATCATACCATGAGTTTTACCCATTATCATGAAAGATGAAGAATTGGCTACAGAACATTTTCCCCTTAGAAAACCTTAAAAAGCTTTATATATTTATTGCTTCATTTATACTAAAACATTTCAAATGAAACCTCTTTTGGGGGGGTTGCTCACAAATACATAAATATTAAAATATACAATTATATATGTGTATATACACACACACACATACCAATCTTTAATACTCCCATCTTAATAAATATCTATTATTTATTTTTCTCAGTATCACATTTCCCAAACTGCCATATAAAAGAATAGTTATGTTCCTCATAGAATTAAAAAAAAAACTTATTCACCAATCCTGGCTCCTTTACTTACTAGTTGTGTGACTAAAGTCATTTAACTTTTCTGAGTCTCATTTTTCATCTTTCAAATGAGCTGAATAATTCTTGCCCAATTCCCTTGACAGTGTTGTGAGGAAAGCATTTTTCAAAGGCTTAAAATGGTATATAAATGTGAATTATCATTGCTATTCTACTGGAATGGTAGCTTGATGAGAGTAGAGACTGCACCATGCCTAAAGTTTGCATTTTCTTTAGCATTTAGCACAGTGTTCCTCGAAGTATTTAATATTTTTGAATCAATATTTAATGACATTACAAGTAAAAGAAAAAGCCAGAAGAGAACCAATATGGAGGACAGGAAGGAAACATTTCTACAGAAAAGTATTTACCTCATTATATTGATATGGGAACTGGAAGGAATATGATGAAGAGCTTCAGCTTAATCAGTCAACAAATATTAAATACTACCTGTGTTCTAAGCCCTATGGTAGGGGCTGAGGAGACAAAAGGGAACAGTCCTTGCCTTCAGGGAACTGGTAATCCAGACAGAAGAGACAACACGCATATGTGTGTGTGTTTATATGAGAGAGACAAGAAGGAGGAGAAACATAAAGTATTTGAGGGGAAGACTTTAGCAGTTGGAGGTTTCAGAAATGGCTCTCTGTAGATCAGAGTTGTTTAACCTTTTATGCATCACGGATCCCTTTGACAGTTTGGTAAAACCTACGAATCCTGTCTCAGAGTAATGTTTTCTAAATGTATAAAATTAAATACGTAGGATTATGAAAAAAATAATCTTGTTGAAATATGGTCAACAAAATGCTGTTTTAAAAAAGTTTATAAACCCAGGTTAAGACTCCCTGAATTCAGTTCAGCTGAATTTTAAAGGAAACTAAGGATTCTACAAGGTGAGACAATGAGGGAGCTAATACCAGGCCTGGGACACAACTAATGCAAAAACACAAAGGTCAGAGATGGAATGTCATGGTTGAGGGAAAGTAGGGAGGCCATTCTTACTGGATAATTTGCTTCACTGTACGTAAAGAGAAGTGATAAGTAAGCAGGCAGTAAAAGTAACTTTGTGCCAGGTTGTGAAGGGCTTTAAATACCAACTAGATTATTCTGAGGAAAGCTATGTACAAATCATAAAGTGATATTATTAAGAGAACTGGATTTTCAGAGTAGAATGAATTCTTCACTTTAATCTGTTATATCTGGACTTTCAAAATATACTTTTAAGTGATGTCATGGAATCTCAGAACAAGCCATCTCTTAAAAGTCTTTTCTTAATATACTCTCCTTACCAGAAAATGGAATCCCTGACACTTGGAAATAGTAGTACCAAGAGCTGCTACAAGACACTAAATACTCAGAGGAAGGATACACAGACAAAATCTCCAAGTTGCCTTTCTGACAATTAGCTGGTGAAGAGACACAAGGACGTGCCCAAGTGAGGGAAACTTCCCCTTTGGAAAGCCAAACAAAGTAGTGGTCCCTTTCCCACTTCTCACAGGATCTCACCAATGCCTTACTTTTGCTTCATTAACAAACTAAATGACCTAAAGCACAAATCCTAGACAGCCTAATTAAATTTACCATCATCTATACCCATCCTTATTCTGTCCTAAATGTCATGACTAATGCTGTTTACTGAAGGATAGCATGACATCAATGGATAGAGCTGCCTCTGAGTTAGAAGACCTTTGTTCCAGTCCTACCCCGATGTATAACTGGCTGTTACCCTGAGCAGTCTCAGCATTGCAGGCAATTCTCTGAGATAATAAATTGTAGAGCACTTATCTATCTGCATGCTAAATGGAGTTTCCTTGGGGGAGAAGAGTGTTCTCTATGCCCAATTAAGATACAGTTCAAGATCCTTCCCCATCCCCCCCCCACCCCCTGCCCCCCAAAAAAGCTACTTCACAAACTGAAACAAAATACAAGTTTAGCTGTGGGGAACCAGCTAGCTTTGCCACAACCGCTGGCCGTGGTGCTGACCCGTTCTTTGCTGGAACTAACAGATTTTTTTTTTCACTCCTGCTCCCTTTTGCATTTTACCCCTGACTCCATCCCATCCCATTCCATCCTTGGTGATTGCATGACTTGGACTCGTGAACCAACATACTCAGAATGAAAAGAGAACATTGACTTGAAAGCCTAATTTACTCCATATCAGCACTCTTATTCTCCTCCCCCCTTTACTCTATCCCCCTTTGCCTTCTGTTCTTCCTCTTTTCATTTTTCTTTTCTGCCTTTATCCTCTTATTCTCCAGGGAAGGAGGACCACTTGATCACGAAGAGCAAATGAGAGTGAGCCTGAAGCAATCCAAACTGCAACAGTAGCATGACAGCTGGGTCTGGCATGTAGCCATGGCAGTAAAGTACTAACAGTAACAGTCTCTTAAAACTTCAACTTGACGTGTGTGTATGTGGGGGTGGGGGAATTATTCAGTTATTATCTTTTTGATTCATGTAGAATGTTAAATGCTTCAAGATTTAAAATTTTATTTTAAAGTCAGGTTTTTTTTTGTTTTTTGTTTTTTGTTTTTACATAATCACCCTTTCAGTTTGACTCTTTTTGGGAAGAGGGGAGTAATTCTGGTGTTCCTCGAAGTATTTTTCCATGAGCTAATCTAATCTAATGCATACTTTACTAGAACATATATCCCCTTCTCCTAGTATTCAACATCCATGTTCACTTGGAATCCTTCTTAACCTTGGGTCTGGGACTGATTTAGAAATTCTCCCAAAGAATGGCATTTTATGAGATTTTTACTCTAAGAAATAGGCATAGCTACTGTCCAAGTGCCATATCTAAGAAGACAAAAAAGTAGGAACTACTTCTTCTTCCCCATCTTGCCATTCCAGGGTGCATAACAAGGAAGCTTAGAATCACAGAGCTTTGGCATTAGAAGAGACTTTGGAAATTTTGTAGTCGATTTTCCTATTCTGGGAACAACTGTGAGTTGAGAATGTGTGTGGTAGACAGGGGAAATAAAAGTAGGGATTGGGGTTAAAATTTTTGGGAAAAATTTTTGTCAGACTTAAAGTCGATCTAGGCTTCTTTCATAGATAATCACACAGGAGTAAGCAATTTGTCTTCTTTGCATACTTGAGTACCATTCTGAGGGAGTTATCCAGACTTAAGTACATGAAGAGGTTACAGTTTCAAAGGGCTTAGATTTGGGCTGTTTCTGGGTAGAGTTGTAGTGGAAAAAATTTGTGCCTCCCACTCCCTTAGTAAGGTTAGTGTATAAACATTACTCATTCTTTCCAGTGGGTGAAATGGAAATGGTTTACTCTACAAACCTGAGTTTGTATGGCTGCTAAATCACTTGGAGGCTATTTCATAGAATCCTAGCATCTTGAATTGGAGGGAACTTTGGATGTCTTCTGGCCTAACCTCCTGCTAAATTTAAGAATCAATCTCTACTCCACTATTAGCATTATTCTCAAGCCACTCTGCCTGAATACTTCCAGTTGCAGGGAGTTCACTGCTTAGGATCATGAATTTAGAGCTGGAAAGTGCCTTGGATCATGGGCTTATAGATTTATAGTTGGAAGGAGCCTTCGAGGCCATCAAGTCAGTCAATTACATTTATTAAGTACCTATTAGGTGCCAGACATTGTACTAAATGCTGGGGACACAAAGAAAGGCAAATGACAATGTCTGCTCTCTCT
>JAQQSZ010007223.1:0-13374 GCA_028646595.1 Phalanger gymnotis | reverse complement strand
TTTTTGCTGCGGTGGGGCCTAAATAAATTTCTTGTTGTTTTCTCCTTAGAGAATCTCTCATACCTTGCGATTTCGGACCATTCAAACATATACATGATTATATTTGAGATCATAAATTTGGCCTTCCTAGTACAAGGGGCAATCAGAATATATGCCATCTTAGGGTATGAGGAAGAGTAGAAATGGGGAGAAAAATTGTGACTCAAAATCTTGTGAAAATCAATGTTGGAAACTAAAAATATTAAATAATAAAATTTTGTGAAAAAAGAATTTGACAAGTGGAAGCTGATGACTTCATGAGAAATCAAGAAATAATCACACACGAATGAAAAAAAATAGAAAAAATATGTAAATCACATTGGAAAAACAACACCCCTTAAAATACAGATTAAGGAGAGATAGTTTAAGAATTAATGGACTGCTTAATACTATAATAAAAAGAAGACCTAAACATAATATTTCAAGAAATTATCAGAAAATTCCCTTGATATTTTAAAACCTGGTGCTTATTCTACTCCAACCAAAATTTACAAGGTAGGGGGTCCATCACTGTTGCAACAATTGGGCTAGCAGTTGTTATGGAGTGTAATACCCAGCAAGACCAGCAACAAGAGCTGCCAACATAGGCTCTTTAGATCTGCTTTACTAAGGAAAGCAACATTAAGGGGTTAACAATCTTACTTTAATCCAACATACAAATATCATTCAGGAAGACAAGTCATCACCCTGAACTTCAGAGGAAATACAGACAAATTACAAACATACATTATAAACAGGCCAAATGCAATTCACAGTTACCAAGAAAGTATCAACATCTGGGTTGACAAGCTGCAAGGCTTTTAAGGACAGATGCCCCGAGTCTCCACATCAACACTCCTCCAAGAGTGAGAACCCCAGACAGAATGCTAACCTTTGAGCTTTTATACTCTGTTCAGGGCTAAAGGATTCACACCTAATCAGCAAAAGGGTGTGAGCCTGGGAATAGGTACCTAGTTAGCAAAAGGGTGTGGGCCTGGAGCTTTACACCTAGTAAGGCTTAATCAAAGCATTTGATTACTTTAGCATTCCAAAAGGGAAAACAGCAAAAGAAAAAGTCCCACCTCAATTAATATTATAATTGCTCATACAAAAACTGACTGAAATATTCCAGGTTAAATGGCAAGTTGAGCTTATCCCCTAGGAGTTCAAAGATGCCTCCACTGTCCATCGCTATGAAAGCAGAGGAAATAGATTGTCCTGTGACAATCTGGGGTGGGGGGGAGTGAGCTCTCTGTTAGTCATTGCTGGCAAGATTCTTCTAGAGTCTTTCTTAATAGGCTTATCCTGCACCTGGGAGAGGGTCATCTACCTGAGAGTCAGTGTGGCTTCAGAAAGGTCCAAGGAACAGTCCATGTGGTGTTTGCTGCCTGACAATTCCAGGAGAAATGCCAGGAGCAGAACAAAGGTCTGTATACAATGTTTATAGATCTGACCAAGGCCTTTGATACTGTTAGTTGTGAGGGCTTATGGAAAATTATGTCAAAATCTGGTTGCCCAGAGAAGTTCATCAGCATTATACATCGATTTCATGATAATATGCTTGCTGCGGTTATAGATAATGGGCAACGCTCTAGTGCCTTCTGTTATGATAATTAGGGTGGGACTTTTTTTTTTTTACTGTTTTCTCTTTTGGAATGCTGAGGTAATCAAGTACCTTCGATGAGTCTTGCCTTTCAAATGTAATGCAAGAAAGTGGAATTTTTGTTGTCATTTGTTTCTTCGATTGAATCAAGAATCTTTGACCTGCTTAAGAAACCAGAAAGCCTAGTTCACATGGGTTTGATTCCCATGGTTGTGAAGCCCTCTGATCCTGAGAAGAGTACATAAGATCTGAGGTTGGCATTTTGTTTTGGGGCTCTCCCTCACTGGAAGAGTGTCATGTGATTTGACCAGATAAGACTGGGTAGCCATTGTTAAGAGCCCCCCTGCCTCCTGCTTTGAAAAATCCAGATGTTGGTGCTTCTCTAGTGACTATGTATATTGTGATTTTTGTCAGGCAGAAATCTGTCTGTTGATCTGTTTATACTGTCTGTGTTTGCAATTTCTATATTTGTATTTCTATCTATATTTGTATTTGTATAGGTATCTGTATCTGTATTTTGTATTTGCTCTGAAGGTCAGGGTGCTGGCTTTTCCCTCTGAGCTAAGTGAATGGTATATGTATGTTAAATTAAAGTAAGACTGTTCACCTTTTAAATTTGCTTTCCTTAGAAAAACAGATCAAAGAATCTGTGCTATCAGCCTTCCTGTGTACTGGTATTATTGGCCTTACACAGTCACAGTAGCAGCAAGCAGCATTGTTATTTCACCTTCCCACTCACCAAGCAGTGAAACAAGGCTGTGTGCTTGCTCCCAAGCTTTTTAGCATGATGTTTTCAGCCATGTTGTCAAATGTTTTCAATGAGGACGAACACAGCACCAATGTCAGCTACTGCACTGATGTTAAATTCTTCAACTTGAAAAGGCTACAAACCAAGACCAAAGTGGAAGGAGTGTTGTTGCATGATTTTCTGTTTGCAGATGATTGTGCACTCAATGCAGCCTCTGAAGCTGAGATGCAATGAAGTATGGATCAATTCTCTCCTGCTTGCACTAATTTTGGCCTAACAATTAACACCAAGAAAACACAGGTGCTCCATCAGCCACCACCATACCATCCATATGTGGAACCATCTGTTACAGCAAATGGAGAAGTTCTGAATGCTGTGGATAAATTCACTTACCTTGGTAGTGTACTTTCCAAGGATGTGCGCATTGATAATGAGGTTGACACACACATTGCCGGAGCTAGCTCAGTGTTTGGGAGGCTCTGAAGGAAAGTATGGGAGGAAAGAGGTATTAGATTGATTAAGAAACTGAAGGTCTACAGAGCAATGCTGGTGACCTCATTGTTGTATGCCTATGAAACCTAGAGAGTCTACCAATGCCATGGCAAGGAAACTGAATCCTTTCTATTTGAATTTTCTTAGGAAGATTCTGAAGATCACCTGGCAAATTAAGGTACCAGACACTGAGGTCCTTACTTGAACTAAACTGCCAAGCATTCAAACTCTGCTTCAGAGAGTGCAACTCTGATGGTTTGGCTACGTTGTTTGAATGCAAAACTTATACTTGCAAAAAAAACCACTATTTTATGGAGAACTCACACAAGGCAAGCATTCACATGGTGGTCAGAAGAAGCAATACAAGGACACTCTTAATGTCTCTCTTAAGAACTTTGGAATAGATTGTATGACATGGGAGACAGTGGTACAGGAACATTCAGTATGATGTGCCCACATCAGAGAAGGTGCTGTGCTTTATGAGCAAAACAGAATTAAAACAGCTCAAAGGAAACACAGAATGTACAAGTTTGGAGTACCCATCCCAAATGTTCACATGGACTATTTGTGCCCAACCTGTGGTAGAGCATTCCGAGCCACAGTCAGACACACTGAATCTTGACTCCAGAATAGTGATGTCATTTGGGTCCTATTTGAGAATGAAGGACAACAACCAACCAATCTGAATATAAGATATAAATTTCATCTACTGTATATAAGTTGAATATATGATATAACCTTTAAATATAAACATTGTACATTTTTACCTAGTATAATTAACAACAATTTTTAATTTTTTAACTGCGTGGAAAATGTAGCCAAAACATGTAAGCACTTTTCTTCTCACTCTTCACTCTGTCCCTTGTGGAAAAGTGATTTATGGGTTTATTGGAAGAAAGCAAAAGTATGGTTCCTAGAATTTTGATAGACTAATACCATATAGAAGAATAAACCGGTGATTATTGAAAAAAGTTTTTAAATACTGATGTTAGGAGAAGAAATAAATTCAATAAATAGTTTCTATTTATTCATGATGACTATCTATTTATCCAGTTGTCTGTGGTTGGTAAGCTTATTGGGCATGGCCAGTCTTCTGCTGGCAAATAGCAAGAAGTTTCTGATGCAATCCAGGAAAAACAGAGTCATTAATGTCAACAACAGGAATTGATCAACTAGGCTGGGCTCCGACTATATGTCGGGCTCAGCAGATACAATCTGGGACCCAGGAGGGAAGGACTAAAACAAAATTCCCAAGGGAATCCAGAGGCAGAAAGAATAGAGGTGAGAGTCCACTTCCAACATGCTTCATCTAACATGCTCTGATTCCACTCAAGTTCAGGAATTATTGATGGTATGAATCATATTTATGTCTTTATCTATTTTGTAAACATATGTTTATATTCAAAATGACTTTTGTGTAGGTAACTCATATAAATTCAAGTATGTAACAAAACACCTTCCAACCGAATTTATGGGATTTAATTTGATTTGGGGTTTGATATGTATTTTGACCATCTTTCTTTCAAAGAAAAGGGGAATGCCTACAGATGAAATAAGTCATTGACTAATGTACATCAATCCAATTTGCTCACCTGTGTTATTCTCAAGAACTATTGACTCTTTGGATATACATATGTATATACATACGTTTGTGTATGTATATACATATGTGTGTGTGTGTGTGCGCATTGGGTTTGTCATGGTTATTTTATGCAATGAAGAAAGCCAACAGCTTGCAAAAAGAATTTCCTTTGTTGCCAGAAGGTTACTTGAATATGATAGAAAGTATCTCAATGGCATTTGTCCCCTGAGATAAGATTCTGAGTAGGGTCATGATTCCATAGAAAGTATTATATTATTGCCATGTTTTTAAGATTGAATTCAACTGAATCTGAGATGGAATCCAGTCCACCAGTCTTCAATCAAAGGCTTGGGTCATTTTTAGGAACATAATAAGAGGATCATAGATTTCAATCTAGAAGGAAATTTAAAGGTTATCTAGTCCAACTCTCTCACTTCACATTTAATGAAACTGAGGCACAGAAGACAAATGTAACTTTTCTAACATAACACATGTAAATAACAGAGGTGGCATTTGAAGTCAGACTCCATGAGTCAAAATTCAAAGTTCTTTCAAGTGTCCTATTTCTTTTATAACATTGTGTTATGTGCTGCAGTGGATTCAAAGTTTTGTCAAGAACAGTTTTGTAGCAATTAAAAGCTTGTCATGAGAAGGGAGCATAGCATAATATAGTGTCATATGATACAAACCAAAACTGTTATAATAGCTACTAGCATGAAAAGCATGTCATAAACAAAATTTTCATTCCATTCTTTGCTTTATCCTCCACAATCTCTAAGTGCTCTGGATTCACTGCTTTGTGCTTATGATGGTTCAAGATCAATTGCCCATGCATATGTTAAGACAGAAACATCTCTGAAACTAAAGTCATTTCAATTAAAGAAAGTTCTTTGTGCTAGCTCACGTTTCATGTACTTTTGATTTGTGAGCTTATAAAGGACATCTCCAAAATTATACAATATCATGTTTATCTGCATTATTTTTGTTCCTCTTTTCTGCCACTTCATGGATTTAATTTCCAGGAGTTTGAGAAAAAGTTTAAGAATATCACAAATGCAATCATACATTTTCAAATCTTAGTTGAGCAATGAGACAGATTTTACCATCTTGTGAACTTTGTCCACAAATGTGGACAAATGACAAATATGATCGTACATTTTCAAATAGTAACTAAGTATTGAGGAAGATTATGCCATTTTATGTTACTTCGTAGTCAAACTACACAGGGCAAGTGGATGCTTATCTTAAAAAATTACACATTATTTGAAAGGAGAGGTAATATAGAGTACCATGTAGAGGATTGACCTTAGATTCAGAAAGAACTGGATTCAAGTCTTATCTCTGATAAGTAATGGATATATGACTCTAGGGAACTGATAACCTTTACATGTACCTGGCAAATCTCTAAAACCAAATTTCTAAGCAAATTCCAATCTGCATTTCTAAAAGGAGTTTCCTCACTAGAATTCCCTATCTATGCTAATGAAATTACAGGTCCATTTTAAAAATGAATTTAAATATGTTTGGATATACATATGTATCACATGCAAACACACAAATATGTACATACACTATATATATATATATATATTTGTATGTGCAATTTGATGCTATCTATGATCATACATTCAATCTCTCATAACTTATATCAGGGCAACAGAAGAAAGAAAACTGTGTACACACATATGTATGTAATCTATGTGCATATATGTGTATTTCCATATATATGGGAAAATTTCAGTACTTTACCTCTCAATTATTATCTATTTACAGTGTATGTTGCTTGCTTTGCATATATGTGTTTGTATGTTGTCTCCCCCATTAGGCTGTAAACTCTTTGAGGACAGATATGTTCTTTTGTTTCTTTTTGAAACCCCAGTGCTTAGCACAGTGCCTATGTGCCAGGCATACATACATAAATATATCTACCTATGTATAACTACTCTAGAAATATAAGACTCAAGTCACTAAAAAGGATTCGATGGAGAATATAGATGGTGACTATACAAGTTGAAAAAAAAAACAGCTTCTTCAGGTTGAATGAAATGTTTCTTTTTCAGTATTTCCTGATTAGATGTAAGTGCTCAACTATAAGGGCTGACATCACATAAAAGGAAATTTCTTGGCAGATATATTTGCATACATATATCAAGCTGATGACACCCACCAGTTTTCCCAGAATAAGGCTTATTAGTTTAAAAACATTGTTTATTAAACTGTTGGTGGTTTAATCAGGGAACAAATTCTGGAATATGCCTTGACAGACAGGATGTCAAATTAATTATTTGATCAGAGTTTCATTAAGAACTTCATTGATTATTTTTCTTACTATAATTTTAAGAGGTTAAAAGTTTAGTAAGAGAAATTTACCAGAAGTTAATTCATTCTTTAGGGTATGCTTTACTAACTTTTTTTGGCCAGATTTTTCTGATATCACAACTGTGTTGTCATTCCCTTCATGTTTAAGCCCTTAATAGGATTTTTTGTCACCAGTATTTTTTAAAAAATAGAAAATACTATGGATATGAGAAACTAGATATACAGGGGATCATTAATTAATACTTGGAATGAAAGAGATTTAGCACATTGTGGCTTTCTTCATTGCAAAAAAATAACCATGACAAACCACATATGCATATATACATATATATGTACACATGTGTGTATACATATGTATATGTGTATAACCAAATACTCAATATTTCTTGAGAATAACATGTTAGCAAATAGGATCAGTGCATATTCAGTAGTCATTGACTTGCTTTGTCTGTAGCTGTTCTCCTTTTCTCTGAAAGAAAGATGGTCAAAATATGTATCACACCCCAAATCAAATTAAATCCTAGAAAATTTCATTGAAAGGTGTTTTGTTTCATACATAAATTTACATAAAATACGATTACTTTAGATTTCATACCTATTTCAATTTTCCTCCCATTCTTGACAATGGCAAGTGAAAGGTTTTCTTTAGGATACTGCGTTAATTGCCTCTTTAGAATAGCGCAATGTACACAACAGTTCTCTAATTTATGTTCAGAAGGCAGCATTCTTTTCTCTGAGAAGCTTTTTCTACTTTATGAACTTATTAATAATTCACATTTATAATCACCCATGGAGGGACACAGGGAAAGACAATGTGATCCCATAGTTGTGCTTTAGGCTATAGGAATCTGGAGATGGAGATCTTTTACCCAGGTTTGCCAACTAGTTTACAGTATTTCCTTGAGTACATTTTAGCAGAATTTTTTCTCTTAATCAGTATAATATGTTGTGGAGGGGTGTGTGTGTGTGTGTGTGTGTGTGTGTGTGTGTGTGTGTGTGTGTGCATCCACAAGATCAAAAGAAATTGCCAGAAGGTGCTTAAATTGCTTTGGAGAAATACTTACCTATTAATTTTTTATCCATTTTCGATTTTATTAATGTAGATTAAAACTTTAAGACTACTGATGTTGCTAGCACTGTGCTGTGTTAGGAATGATTCTATAATCAAAGTAATAACTGTGTTAGAATATTTCAAAGATCAGAGGTAAGTTAGTTTCCACAGCATTCATGTTGTGTCAAATTAACTCAACTGAAAACTAAATTAACTATCGCCTGAAAACAGAAACTGACTTTTACCATTTCATGTAAACTCTGCTGCCATTCCTTCACATATAACAAGTTCTCAATAGCTATTAAATTTCCAGGGAAAGGAGGCTATTTTCTACAGAATATGTAAACATTGTAAATGCACTAAAACAAGGATTTATTAATCTTGGTCGACATATAAAACAGTCCCTGTTGGGGGTGTTGTTGCATCAGGAATTCACTATCTCTGTAACCTATTTGCTACTCTATTCCATTTCATTTATTTGGTCAATCTCATTCTTTTATTGGAAGTTAGAATTCACTATTAATGTTCTTATATCTATCATCAATCAACTGCTTCATCCTTTTCTTATGATAATCCCTAGGATTCATCAATATCACCTAAGCAACTTGCTCACCTCTTAGCCCAATAATAGCATTACATTCTATAAATAAACCATACAGGGCATTTTCCTTTTTCAGCAATAATATTCTCCTGAAGCTTCTATTTTCATAATCAGACATCATCTTAAGTTCCTTTTCTATCAAAATTGTTAGGTATTTGCAGCTGAAATTGGACCTGAGGAACACATTTCTTTTTAATTTAAAAAAGGTTAGCATATGCATGTAGGTCCATCCATTTCCTTCTTTTCAGCTGAAGTGAATATAAGATTTTAAGACAGACGGATCTTAAAACATTGTGTTTTTAAGTGAATGAGTTCTTTTTTTAAAAATATAAGCTCTGAGGTTAAATATAGGATCCCAATTTTTATCCTTTATAAAACATTCTCAAATAATACTAGAATTTGCAAATGACAATAGTCCTAAACTAGGCTCACAGCATCAAAACTGGTATGGGCTAGATGAGTCAGCTAAACCTACTGTTTCATTGTATAAGATTTTATAATTAATTATGATTAGCAACTCTGGATTTTCAGAGAGAGAGAGACAGAGAGAGACAGAGAGAAACAGAGAGAAACAGAGAGATGGAGAGAGAAACCATCTTTAGAAGACAAAAGATCTGGTTCTAATCCTAATTTTTCTATTGACCAACTGGGTGACCTTGGGACAAATTTACTGATGTCTTTGTGTCTCAATCTAATTCAATTCAACAGACATTTCTGAATACCTACTATGTGCAAAGCATTACATTAGACACTGGGGGGAGAGGAAGAAAAAAAACAAACAATAAGAAGCAGCTTACATTTGATTTGAGGGATACAACCTATATAGAGATAAGCAAATACAAGGTAATTCCATTAGTAATGGAGCACTAGCTATTCTGGATATCTAAGCTTAGCATAGAAAATGGTACCTGAAAGTGATCTTTGAAGAAACTAGGAAATTATAAATGGAAGAGGTAAAGAAATACTACATTGAAGGTGAGGTGACAACTGATACAAAGGCATGTAACCAAGAAATGGCATGTCAAATTCAAAGCTAGTATGTAGAAAAATGTGAAGGGTAGTCATGTGACATTGCGAAAGGTAGTTGGGAGATAGACTGTGAAGGGTTTAAAATGACAATTTGGGAAACTTCCTTATTTATATATTCAGTTCTATCTTCTGTAAAAATGAGAATGCCACCTGTCCTTCCTACACAACAATATATTTTGTAAAAAAAAAAAAGTCAAGTTTTTTAACTAATGTGAATATATTTAAATATCTATATCTTTATAAGGTTGTTGTCTTTGCTGTATTATGATTTAGACAAAGAGTATTTCTTCAAATTAACAATCAAACCATACAAGGGAGCTCAAATTTTATAGGGGAAAAATACAGTCTTAGTTTTAACCTTATTTCAAAACAAACACCTGGGGTTGGGGGGAAGGTTGAACAAATTTCCCTTTCTATACCTGCTACCCTCTCTCTGGGGATAGATTGGAACCTCTGAAAAAAATTGATCACCCTGACTCGTCACTTCCTTCTCACATTCTCTCTCCACTCAATTGTCATTTTCCTGAAGTGTATGTCTGACCACAGTATCACCTCATTGTCAGTAACCTCCAGTGAGTTCCTAATATGTGTAGGATAAAATAAAATTTTAAAAAATCTTCTGTTTATGATTTAAAGTTTGTAACCTAGACCTTTCCAGTATTCTCACCTACCTTTCTAGTATTCTTATACTTTACTCTCCTTCACCTATTTTATTATCCATTAATTCTCTTTTCTTACTGTCTAATGCTCACAAACAGTTCTTCATCTCTAGTCAACATGACTTTTCATTGCCTTCAGCAAAATTGGGAGGAACATGTCCAAAGAATTCCTGGAATAGTCTGACACCTTGCCTCCATCTCTTTCCCTGGCTTCTTTCAAGATCAAACCTCACCTTCAACAGATTGTTCCCAATTTCCCTGGATGGATGCTAGCACCTTCACTCTTAAATTACCTTCCTTCTACTCTCTGTAAAGCATATATTCATATATTGCTCCCTCTCCCCTTATGTTGAATTACTGGAAGGGAAAGATTGTGTTTTTGTCTTTCTTGTTATATTGCACTTACCAGGTTGCTCTGTTCCTGCCTTATTTCCTTGTGACTGTCTTGTGATCAAGACCCATCTGGGTACCTTAGTTTCCATAAGAGGTTAGAGTCTGGATTCTACATTTCCTTGGACTGTGTTCCTTATTAGTACTCTCGAACTTTCTTTTAAAAAAATTATTTATTTTTAACATTTAAAAAATTGAGGTGAAAATTCCTACAAACCACCCCATCTCCACGGAAATGTGATATCAATTATATATGTGTGAAACCATGCAAAACATTTGCATATTAGCCACATTACAAAAAAGCAAGCAAAATAAAGAAATTTTTAAAATGATTCAATCTGCATTCAGATGATATCAGGTTTTTTCCCCTTGAGATAGATCGCATTTTCCATCACAAGTCTTTCACAATTGTCTTAAATCATTGTATTGATCAGAATAGCTAAGTCATGCATGGTTGATCACCATGCAATACTGCTGTTACTATATACAATGTTCTGATTCTGCTCACTTCACTTTACAACAATCCCTCTAAATCTTCCCAAGTTTTTTTTCTTCTGAAACAATTCTCTTCATTGTTTCTTACAGCATAAGAGTATACTGTCATATTCCCTAACTAATGAACATCCTCTCAATTTCCAATTTGTTACCGCCACATAAAAAACTACTATAAATAGTTTTGTGCAATAGATCCTTTTCCTTTTCCTTTGATCTCTTAGGGATATAGACCTAGCGGTGGTATTGCTTGATCAAAGGGTATGCACAGTCTTATACACCTTTGAACACAGTTCCAAACTGCTTTCCAGAATGGCTGGATCAGTTCACAACCGCACCAGTGCATCAGTATCTAAATTTTTCAACATCTCCTGTATTTATTATTTTCCATTTTCTGTCACATCAGCCAATCACATAAGTGTGATGTGTTATCTCAAAATTGCTGTAATTTGCATTTCTCTAATCAAGTGATTTAGAGCATTTTTCATATGATGATACCTTTGATTTCTTCTTCTGAAAATTATCTGTTTATGTCTTTTGACCAATGAGAGAATGAATCATTTTTTATAAACTTGACTCAGTTCTCTATATATTTGAGAAATAAGGCTTTTATCAGAGAAACTTGCTATAATTTTCCCCCCAGTTTTCTATTTTCCTTCTAATCTTGGCTGTATTGGTTTTGTTTGTTCAAAAAGCTTTTTTTCAGTTTAATGTAATCAAAATTATCCATTTTAAATCTTGTGATACTATCTCCTGTTTGGCCATTAATTCTTCCCATATCCATAGATCTGATAGGCAAAATTTTCCATGCTTTCCTAATTTGCTTAAGATATCACTTTATATGTCTAACTCATATATCCATTTTGACCTCATTCAAACTTTGATGCCTGCCACCAGCCTGCTTAGAGGTCAGCCAATTTGCTACACCAGTCTGACTGGATCATGGCCTAATATTCCTAACATATTAAGCAAATTAGATTAATTTTAAATTTTCTTATTGATGACATTTAGGAGACTCTCCCTTTTCCTGCTAGTGTCTGATCTATTGGTTCAAGTCCCTACTTGACTGCTCCTTGAATCTGTGACCACTCCATGCACCAACAGCTGGCATTCCCTTGAACCTGTTGGATAATCTGAGTTCCCTACTTGGTCTTCTCCAATGTGAAGTATGCCAATGCCTCCTATACCCTGCTTATGACAATTATTGTACAATATTTTCAATCATGAAATTAAAATTAAATTTCATTAAATCAAAATTAATTTCATTCTATGATAAGACTAGTTTATATTTATTAATTATTTACAATCAGAAGAGGATTTTTATGCATGAATACAAAAAATAGCCTCTATGCTACAAAATACATTCCTACATTCAAGTAAAGCTATTCAGAACAAACAACTGCTAGCAAGATAGCAATGTAAACAACATAAAGAAAGGAGAAAAAAGCAAAACAAAAAAAAGAAGAAGAAGAGCTCAGTAGTATACTGTATGTGATAGCAGCCTGCTTTGTAAAAATGTCTCTTGGGAGTCTTTGTCAAAGCTTCATCTGTTTATAAAAATTCATATTCCATTCATTGCCATAGGCAGCGCAACACCACCGACCATGAGATACCAGCTCCCGAGGCCTGCAGCCCAAAGGTTTCAAATGCTTGTTGAACTTCAGGGAGACATAATGGCCAGGTAAATGGCTCTAATCCCTCCCCTCCCCACCCAGAGAATTCCCTGGAGGAAAAAAAAAGCAGGAATAGAGGAGACAGAAGTGGGGCTTCAGGGGCCAAATAGTGGGAGTACCTGAGTCCCAGAGGGGCAGAGCCAGCAGGGGTCAACACCAGGAGCCCAGACATACTCTTGCTCCCCCAGGGGAAGTGCCAGACACCCCGCCCGAAACAACAAAGAGCTGAGACAATTGCTGAAGAGCAACAGTACTGGAAAACAACCCCAGGGGAAGAGGAGATCAACCAATCAACCAAATCAACCAATTGGAAAAGGAGACTCAAAAGCAAAATGAAGACAGTAATTCGTTAAAAAATAGAGTTGAGCGAGTGGAAGCTAATGACTCTATGAGACATCGAGAAGTAGTAAAATAAATTGTTAAGAATGAAAAAATAGAGAAAAATGTGAAATATCTGATGGGGAAAACAACTGACCTGGAAAATAGATCCAGGAGAGACAATTTAAGAGTATTGGTCTACCAGAAATCCACGATGGAAAAAAGAGCCTTGACAGTATCCTTGAAGAAATTATCAAAGACAACTGTCCAGAGGTCCTAGAACCAGAGGGCAAAATAGTCATTGAAAGAATTCACCGATCACCCCCTGAAAGAGATCCCAAACTGAAATCTCCAAGAAATATTATAGCCAAATTTCAGAATTACAAAATTAAGGAGAAA
>JAQQSZ010007222.1:0-13374 GCA_028646595.1 Phalanger gymnotis | reverse complement strand
CATATATCTGTGGTTGTGTATAATGTTCTCCTGGCTCTGCTCCGCTCACTCAGCATTATGTCGTGTAGGTTCTTCAAGGTTGTTATGAACTCCTTATCATCCCCATTTCTTATAGCACAATAGTATTCCATTACCTTCATATACCACAGCTTGTTCAGCCATTCCCCAATTGATGGGCATCCCTTTGATTTCCAATTCTTAGCTACCACAAAAAGAGCCGCTATAAATATTTTTGTACATATGGGTCCTTTTCCCACTTGTGTGATCTCTTTGGGATACAACCCTAGGAGGTATTGCTGGGTCAAAGGGTATGAGCATTTTTATAGCCCTTTGGGCATAGTTCCAAATTGCTCTCCAAAATGGCTGGATCAGTTCACAACTCTACCAGCAATGTAACAATGTTCCAATTTTCCCACATCCTCTCCAGCATTTATCGTTTTCCTGTTTTGTTATTTTAGCCAATCTGACAGGAGAGAGATGGTATCTAAGAGTCGTTTTGATTTACAGCATCTCTTTTTGTGGTGGCAAAGTATTAGAAATTGAGGAAATGTTCATTAATTGGGGACTAGTTGAACAAGTTGTGGTATATGAATATAATGGAATACCATTGTGCTATAAGAAATGACGAGAAGGCATATTTCAGAAAAACCTGGAAAGTCTTACATGAACTGATGTCAAGTGAAGTGAGCAGAACCAGGAGAACATTGTACACAGTAACAGCAACATTGTGTGATGATCCATCTATGATTGACTTAGTTCCTCTCATCAGTACAATGATCCAAGATAATTCCAAAAGATTCATGACAGGAAAATTTTACCACATCCAAAGAAAGAACTATGGAGTCTGAAAGCAGATTTAAGTGTGCTATTTTGATTTTTTTTTGGGGGGGGGGAAGAGTTGTATGATTTTTCTCTTTTGTTCTATTCTTTCACAACATGACCAATGTGTAAATACATTAAAAAGAATATTATAATAGAGCCAAAGAAACTATTATGAAAGAGATCCATCAGTTGTTGTTCACCCTTCATTTTTGAAAAGGATCAATAACATCAGCAGGGTGAATTGCAAGTGAATTTGATTTTAGTGAGGCAGATCTGTGCAAAATCATTAGCCTCACTCTCTCATCCATAGTCACCAGGCTTCAGTGGAAAAACATAGGTTAGAACCACTGGTGACGGCCCTGGATGCGTTAGGAGACCTTGGCCTTTTTAAGCCAACCTGTTTCCCAAGTCTCCTTTGGTCTAGGACAATACCCATTCAGTAATTAAAGGCTAAGTATGAATTGAGGCAAAAAATGGACTAGTTTCACTTCACAAGATAATCAATCTGGGAGTAGAAGATCCTCAGGATTTCTGGCCAGAACAGAAACAGTTGCTATTTACACTCAGTAGGTGAGATCCACCAGTAAGGGGAACAGGAAAGAGAGAAAACTGGTACCAAGGAAGGGTACCAAGGAAGATATTAGTAAACTTGATAGCAACAATAAGGTTTGGTGTTGTGGTGGTGGTGGTTTTGTCTTGTGCATATATGCAAGATATAATGAGAAACCTCCTAAAACTTGTGAAATATATTTTTAAAAAACACTTTGTCGGATTCATGTGAACACAGATTATGCCTCCAGAAGGAAATTGATAAGTATTAGAAACAACTGTGGATAATAACTTGGAAAATAAACTTAAAACCTCTAGATCTAAACAGCTTATATTTTCCTCACTGATATGCATCAAGCACAAAGAATGCAGAATACAAAAAAAATAGGGAAGAAAATATTTTATTAAGAAGTTGTTACCTGAGAATGGAATTTGGTTTTCTGGATCAATTTATAACATAGGGTTAACAGATTCCCGAACAGAGATGGAATATATGTACGAAAGATGGTAAAATCGGATTTTCTAGGTGTCTTACAAATAAAATCAAAATGATTTTAAACTATGAGAGATGTGAAAGGGAGAAAACTTCATATATATATATATATATGTACATATACATATATATGTATGTATACATGTATAGTGAGGGAGATACATATACATATAAATATTGATATCTATATCTATCTATATCTATATCTCTCTACACATACATGCATACATACATACAGGTGCATCTCCACAAAGTTGGAAAGTATAGGGAGTAGCAATAAAGGAGGAAGAATAGCAGCAAAAACCCCTCAGAATTTCATAAGAGACACTGCATATGCATAGAACCAAAACAAACAAAAAAATATAGGCAACTTGATGTCCTAATTCAAAGGGGCAAATTTGGCCTAATAATTATCATTGAGATTCAGTCAATCAAACTCAGCTGTGGACCATGGCTCTGAATAGATATCCTATATGCTATAGAAAGAAAAGAAGGGAAAAAGGGAGTAATGATGTATATTAACATGGTAGATGTAGAAATCCAAGAACTAGAGGAGAAAGGATATGATGGAGAATATTTTGTTTTTATTTTGCTTTTTTGGGGGGGTGGGGTTAATAAATGGTAAAGGAGGAAGAAATAAAAGAGATGACAGAGGTGACCGATTATTAAGTGGTTTCTGTTTTATAATGAGTGAGTTCATATCCAAGATAAGCAAAGGGGTAATAAAGTAACAAGTAGCTACCCTTGATGAATTCTAGTCGCTTGAGCAAAGAATGTGGTATAGTAGGTATGTTCAAGCATTTAAAGGCCTGTCATATGAAAAAACGTATTGCAATCATTCTATTTCATCAAGCAGGATAGATCGAGGTGTAATGGGTAGAAAAGGCAAAGAAGCTGATTTAAGCATAATGTTAAGAATAAAACTTCCTAAAATTAGAAATGTCCAAAATGGAATGGCTTGTCTTGAGGGGTGGTGAGTTTACCATTCCTTGGTTATATTTGGCCAGAGGATGAATAGTTTACTTGTCAGATATGTGGTAGAGATTGTTTTCTTCTACAAATTCAACTAAATGTTTGCTGAGGTCCTTTCCAACTCAAATTCTGTATTTCTGTAGGGCTTTTATTCTATGATTAGTCAGTGTGTTCCTGAACTTGGTTGTAGTATACAACCTCTGTCAAAGACATCCTTTGATTGCCAATTTCCTGTTTTGTTTCTTTCTCTTTATTTTGTGACTATTTGTGTTGGTAGGAACACTAACTGACTAACTTAATTTATACATGTGGTTTATCCCAGTACCTTGAAAATCCTGCAGAATTATTATCCATATAATCATTTTCTATATGTGGTTAGAATCAATCATACTTCAATATTTCAAAAGATCCATGACTTCAGTGATATTCAGTGATGTCTCTCTTTAGAGACATAAATAATAATCCAATTAATTTCATAGATATCGAAAAATCTAAAATTTTATAGTTAAATATGATGGAAGAGATGAAATCTATTGTAGAACAGGAATCTCCTGTACAATATCTCCAATAAGTTGTTATCCAGGATCTATATGAATACTTTCAATGAGATCTAGAAAGCATTCAATTGCACTTTTGGAGGCCATAATTCAATTCAGTTTAACAAAAATTTGTTTTATACCTTCTTTGTGACAGGCATTGTGCAAAGTGCCATATGTATGAAGACTAAAATTAAATGGTCCCAGGATGCAAGAACGTTACATTCTACTGAGGAAAACAATATTTATACTGCTGTATGGAGAGATTTTTTAAAACAAAAATCTACTTCTACTCATGAATTTTACTTGTGTCCTATAGAACCAATAAAATGCATATTTTAGGTCTCTTTTATGTGGCAATACTTTGAATACTTGACAATTACCAATTCAATTCATATTTGAATGCTTTCAATGTTCAAGGAACAATGCTGGTCACTGGAGAATACAAAAATCACTTCTCTAAACTAGACTCTTTAATTAGTCCTCTATGATTCATTGTGTCCCTCCCTCCCAAAAAGAAAACAAAAATTACCAACGTCTGGAAGCTTAACCACTTGGTGATAAGCATATCTCAAGTACAGTGAAAACAGGTCCCCTCCAAACAAAAATGAAAAACGAGAGTAGTGCAATATTCAGGTTATAGATTAAAACTTGAAGGGACATTAGAGAACATCGAATCCAATAGTATTGTGGAAGATGAGAGATAATGACTCTTTTTAAAACAGAAAGGAAAAGAAGAAAAACCCTTTCAATGTTTTATTAGTAACTTAAGATATGGAAGTCTCTATTTATAATGTAAAAACCTTGAAAGTAATTATGGAATCTGTTGCATGTATTGTAAACATATACTATTCATCATTCTTATAAGGAAAATATACAACACAATGAGTGAAAATGACATTTTATTTTGAAGTATTACAAATGTGCACATTTCTAAATAAATTCCAAATTAAATCAGAAAATAATTATTGGAAACTTTAATTTTTATCAAAAATGATAATTACCTCAAGAAATACACTGACTTCAGAGTCAAAGGACCTGGGTTCAAATACTGCCTCTGACACTTTTTACATGTGTGACCATGTATAAATCACTCAATCTCACTAGGTCTCGGTTTCCTCATTTGTATAGTAGACTAGATGACCTCTGAACAACCGGTAAATTCTAGATCTATACACACACAAAATTAAGAAAATTTTTCATATCATTTTATATTTGAAATATCTAATTTTGTGACTTTCTAGTTATATTTTACTTTACTTTTCTATTACTACATTTTATGTGGTAAATAAACTTCACCTATAATATTATATCCTGTGATATTACACAATAGACAGACATCTGGCCTTGGAACTAGAAACACATAGGTTCAAATCACTGACACATACCAGTAGTGTGACCCTGGACAAGTCCTAACCTATCACTGTTCTACACAACTCTGGGACTGTAAGTTACAAGGGAAATGCCAGCCTACACTAGAATAGAAACTGTCTCACTGGGAGCTTTCTACATAAGTAATAGGGACAAGTCTGATACTTTTCCCTATCCCTAAAAATGACCAGTGCTGGGGCACAAGATGATTATGGCAGTAATGTGATAAATTTTCCACTTTGGATCATATAGTTATAGCTGTTTGACCTTAGAGGACATCTAGATAAACATCTTATATTTATAGATGGAGAAAGTGAGGTCTGAAAAATAAAGTGACTTATCACAGCTTCCATAGCTAATAGGGATCCAAAATGAATTTGACTCCAAGTTTTAGATAACTAAGGTTATTTACATTAGAATATCCTCATATTTTCGAATTCCTCTGTTCTTAAGATTTGTGTTTAATAGTTCCAATGGAGAACATGATGAAAAAGGAAATCTGATACTTCTTCCTCTACTCTGAATCAATGGCAAGTCAAAGCACAGATGGCAAAGCACAGCAATTAACAAAAGAGGTTGAGGCTAATTGTTTTTTGATAAAAGTGGAATTTTATGAACATATATTTAAATATTAGATACCTCTGCTATGTTCTATGATGCTACTGATATGTAATACATCGTAAATGGACCTCTGCCCTGGCTTATTTCTGATTCTATTGCTTGATCTGCATTTTGCTTGAATGTCTACTTGCTCCTTTAGAATGAGTGATTCTAAATGGTTTTGTTGGTTCATAAAGTTGATATGGGAGAATTAAATTGTTACTGGAAACTAGGAAACATTTTGGCAACTGCAGAGTGCAACAGCAAGTCCTGCAGTGAAGATAGTGACAATTCTGGCATTTTAGAATATGGCAGGCCAGCTGCTGTGTTTCATGACACTTTCTTTGACACCAAATCCCTTTTCTGAAGTTTTAAACATGCTCAATTAAACTTGCTTTAGAACTCTCACTTTAATTTACCTAGCTGAAGTAAATGGTTTAAAGATCCCCAACCTCTAAATTATCATAAAGAGAAAAACAACTATGAGTGACAAAAATCTAATAATTAAATAATCGTGAAGTTCTATATAGCTGAGATTAGCTGACAAATTTATTTGTTAGTATTTTTGTTTCTTTTCTGGAATAAATATTTTTAAGGAGGTATTCTGTATTGATTAACCTGTTGGAAAGGGTTAGTAAGTAATAATGTGTTCACAAATCTTCAAGTCACTTTGAACTAATGTTATGTTATGGTTTGTTATGTTGTTATGTGATGTTATATTAATTTTGAGGAACAGTCATTTAATGGCTTCTTATCAAGATCTTTGCATGCAAGGCATGAGATTCATTATAATGTAATAATAAAAATGAAGCCTACTGAAACATGGGGTGATATAATCACACGTGTGCACTTTGCTAACTGTATGAAAAATATATTGAAGAAAGCAGAGGCATATGATCCAGGGAAGATAATTAGGCATTTATAATAGTCCAAGTGAAACTAGATAAGGACCTAAACTGGATGGTGAGCAAGCCCTGTGAATAGATAGAAGGGGAACACAGAGAGAAATCTTGAAGAGTTAAGTAACATCCTTCCATTTGATTTTTTTTCTTTAAATCATTTTCCTTTGGAATAAAATAAAATATATGAAGCTAATTTACAAATGAAATTCTGATTTGCAGATTGAAATATATGTGTTTCATTTAGTGATTCTGTTTTCCTGTATAGGAATTTGTAATTATTTTTCCTGTTAAAGGTAATCATGGAATTATTTTAGGATGTTTTCAAGTTAGTTGTGACATTATTTTATGACCCTTGTGTTACAGTGTTAATCATTACTAGTAACAATGCACATAAATTTCTAAGTAAAGCAGCTTTATGAGGTCATGAAAATATATTTCCAATAATTACCTGAAAATTAAAAACATCCACCTTATGAAAGAAAGAAAAAAAAGTACAAAAATAAAAAAAAAACATGGTATTTGACTTCCACATATGCTGTACAAAATAAAATTTTGGAGGAAGTGATACAAATTGCAACAAAATGGCAGTAATACTTAATGTATCCAAGAATGGTTCCAAGAAGTGTTACAGATCATTTATCTACAGATTATTCAAATGATTTTACTTTTCCTGTGATAATTTGAGCTTGAGTATTTGGCTTTGGCACACAGAGAATTTGTTTGATGGTTTAGACTCCCAAAATGCTAAAATCCTCAGACTGTTTGCACTACTCCTTCATTTTTAAATGTAGGAATACTGAGTCATAAATTCCATGTAAATCAGCTTCATTAATTTAGAAAGATAGTGGTTGGACAGATGATATATTTTCTGTTAACCAAAGGTCAATTTAAGATTGGAAAGACTTTTTACTAGAGAAGTTCACCACAGAATAAGGAATCGTTTAGTTAGAACAGCTCTTAAGATCTTGTATTAAATAAGAGAGAGATTCACCTCACTGTTGAAGAGAGTATGAAATTACAGATCATTGAATTTTTGTAATAAAAAATTTATCCAAAGTAGACACTTATTGAAATATCACTGTAAATATTTAAAGAAATGTAAGAATAGAATTCTGTTCTGTTTGATATAATATTAAGAACTAATATAAGAAAACAGCATTTAAAAACTTTAACAGCATTCAGATATATACATTTGTATCATTAATTAAGCTTTTACAATGGCTTTCACTTCATAGAAATTTTGAAGTGTTCAACAATTGGTTTATAGAACTCGCAAGTAAATATTCAGTGGAATATTTGTTTTCATTCTAAAAGTAATAATCTTTATAATTTGTGAAGGTAATATGAACTCTGATACTGGATATACGTATACATGCATACTTATATCCTTATATATTTCGAATAAGAAACAAACATTGGCTATCAATATTTAATACTTCGTCACATCATGATTTTGTTGTAGTATTTAGATATTGAATTTGAAACAACACATTAATATTGTGACATAAAGTAGCTGGAAACTTCATTAAAACATAGTTCAATGTTTCAGTATTAAGTGGCTCTCGTATCTATGGCTATGGGCACTTTCTCTATCAGAGTAGATTGAAACCTTGCCCATATTTTCTTAGGCCACTAATTCTTCCTCATGTTGTTCTATCAAATCTTAATATAGTATTTATCCAATGTAAAGGAAGACTTTCTCTTCTTCATATAAAATCTTTGGTAGAAATCAGTGAAATACTTGCATCTTTCCTTTTATTAGTGCCTGGCCCTCAATATTTAATGGCAAGACATTTTTCTGTTTTACATATATATGTGTGTGTGTATATATATATATTATATATATGTGTATATATATATATATATATATATCTCCTTAATCATGTCTGTTGCACCAATTCTCATTTAAGGGTGACCCCTGGTAATGTGTGGCAATCTATTTACATACAATGTGCTACTTTCCATTTCTTGTTGTATAATCAAGCTTCTTCAGGAAGCCTGACATTAAATGATTCATAGACACAAAGCACTGCTAGGATAATGTTGGTATTCAAAAGATGGATTCCTGGAATAGGAAAACTTGAAATCATTGAAACAGCTTTGTAATTTTCCAAGTGCAGTATAGTCCACTCTTTTGTACAGTTCTGGACTCAGCTCATTTTCTTTATACAAAGATAAATGAATCATTGTACTAGCTCAACGAGGTGCCTGTTCACCTATATTTTGAAATCCAGAAATTGCAAATCTGTCTTTTCTATGAATTCCCTGGGGATTAATTAGTATTTTGCTCTAATTATACTTTAATTAAATAAGAATTAGATATTTAAGGAGAAATTATTATGAATTTGCTGATGTTGATTATTTAAAAGAAGATATCAGACTTGTCAATGTGCATTACTTTTACAAGCTTAACATTGTCACAAGACATAAAGATATCGGGTTTCTCTCGTTCTGTAACAAATAGATCATTAGATCATTTAATTTTTATACTGGAAACATAAGAAAACTATTTAAATTGAAGGAGTCACTACTTTAAGGTTATACAAGTTAAATAGAGGAAACCCAGTTTAACATTTAAAGTTAGAGAATATTGTGATGTTAAATATCTTACCTTTATGTTTTTCAAGTAAAAGACATTTAAATAAATTTAGTTGAGATCAGATTAGTAAAGAAAAATTTCAAAAATGACAATATCTACTTCATGTTTTATGTGATCGAATAGATTCCAACCTGAAACATCAGATAAAATTAGGTAAATGTTTTTGTAACCTTGTGAAGAACATTACCAGGGAAATCTTTGTGTTTTTTTAAATATTGAGGTAATCTTTTGAAGGTAATGATAGCTGCTTTTACACTTTCTAATAAAGAAAAAAATTCCATTACTTTATTTCATTTCTACTATTGTTCTGAGTCTCCCATTCAGCAAATTCATGGCAATAATGCAAAAATTTCAGTCATTTTAAATCTAAAACTATTTGCACTATTTAGATATACTATTTTAGATATAAGGTTATCAGTGCAAAATTAGTAATGTGAGACTTTATGGATCAGAACAGAGTTCCAAACTTTAAGTCAGAGATTTTAGGTTCAAGTCCTTTTTCTGCTGCTTCCTGTGTGAACATGAATAATTCACTAAGATTTCTTCTTTCTCTGATTCTAAGATTCTATATAAGAGTTTGTCTTCTCAATAGTCTCATACTGAGCAATTTGTTTCTTCACATTTATACTCTGAGGTATTTATAATCTTGTAATTTAAACAATCCCTTTAAAATTTCTAACTCCTTCAAAAGTTAATGTATTTTATTTGTCAAATCCACCTATGATCATCACTTATAGTGTTGTAGATACAGTGGTTCAGTTGTTTTCAGTTATGTCCAGCTCTGTATGAGCCCATTTAGGGTTTTATTGGCAAAGAAACCAGAGTTTGCCATTTCCTTCTCAAGCTCATTTTATACATGAGGAAACTGAGTCAAATAGAGTTAAGTGACTTACCCAGGGTCCCACCATTAGTGTCTGAGGCCAGAATGAACCCAAGTCTTCCTGACTTTAGGCCTGATGTTCTCTCCCCTGGTATAGTCTTATTATATAAGATTATAATTTGCAGAGAAAAGCCAACCGACTACATACTCTAATGAATTTATTCACCAAGATATGACCTATATAAATAAAAAAACACACATATAGCCCTTATCCATTAATCAACCTATATTAAGGGATATTGAAACATAGCAACTGCTAGCCATTAGTATCAAAAACTAGTTTAAGTGTTTGCTTCATCAGTCCCAAAGGGGAAAAAAGAAAAAAAAAAGATCCCTTTCATATCAATCTATTCCATTCTTTTCAAGAAGATCTTGTCTAAATCAAATTGTGAATTAACCTTTGTAACCTTACAGTTCTATATGAATAGATTCTAACACAAAAGTAGCAATTTAAACAATATTTGAATTGCTTTTATAGCATTAATTCCATAAAACAAAATCCATAGGCTAAAGCTACAAGTAACTTTGGCTTAACAAGAACCATAAAGAAAAAGAAGTGTCTACATCTTAAGCAGAGGAACTGAGAGCCCCTCTGGGAATTTTTAATATTGTACATTTAAATTTCAGTTCCCCTCAAGAAATATGCTCTAATCTGTAATGTGAGTACATATTCCTTTGGGTCATAGCAATTTGAGAAGGAGATAGTAATCTTAATGGGAAATCTGTACATGTGTGAAAAGGGTCTGGGCTGATAGCTCAAGCTTGGGTTACCAATTGCCGTGTTATGCGAGGACTGAATGTTATATAACTAGAAAAAAATTAGCTGTGGCAGTATGACCTAAGTTTCCCTCCCCCCAATAAAATAATGTAAAAGTGTTGATTATTAGAAACACTAATACCTATTTTCTTATTTCTGTAAACTCTTCATGTATCATTATGTACAGTAATAGAGAGATAAAGGGAGCTTTTCACAAATGATGTCTACTTTAGACCTCTTCTTCAGCCACACAATTTTAGGATATAGTTAGTAAATACAACATTCTTCTGGGTTTTTTACTTATTAATTAAGCAACAAAATAATTCAGTAAAGCAAAACAGAGTTTTAAATGCTTTCTTGCCCAAAAAAGTATCACTGATATATATTTTAAGATTACATAAGATTTCTTGAAGAAGGATAAATTACAACAGAGGATGCTTTTTTTTCATCAATCCCAGATTGTCAGTATAAAGCAAGGTATTAAAAAAGATTTTGGCTTGCTACAGGTGATTGACATTATCAAGTCTTGGTGGATGCCCTGTGCTGAATCCAAGTGGAAGAAAAATCTCCTTCCAGAAGTTCTTCAAAATCTTCTGTTTGTAGATGGCATTATGCCAATCCCATCAAGCCACATACAAAGTCATTTCAAGAGATTAGTGTACAATGTGCTTATCCATATAAGAAAAAAAATGAATGAAATAGAAATATTTTCTAGGCTATGATATTTTGTTGGATAGACTGTCCCTTGACTGTCCAGTGAATTATGTATATAGACACGGAAATGAGCAATGAGCTAGACTCATAATTTAATAAGTAGTTTTGATCTTGAGAGTAATATAAACCATAACTAGAGATAAACAACTGTTCCCACAGAAAGAGCAAGATGTGAAAAATCATATGGCAATAGAACAGATGGCCAAATTCTCATGCTGAATAGGCCTTAGTTTCCTGCTGGATATCTGTATGACACCTCAATGCTTGTCCAAGGCAAGCTGGATAAAATGGGATAGGTGAGTTTTGACTCATTAACACACCAGTCAAATTAGCTGACTCTTAGGATAGCATGTCAAAGCTGATTGTATTTAAGTCCCCTAGGTTAGGATGGAAGCTTTTGTCTCTTAAGAGCTAGTCAAAAGGTTGAGTGTTTCTAGTCTTGAGAAGAAAAGCAGCAGAACAGATGATAAAATCCTGGAACTGGGTAGGTCTTGGTCCTGATGAAAGCCTGGATGAAATGTGAAGTATGATTTGGAGGTTATCAGATAGAAAGAGTTATCTGACTTTTCACTCATTCCTCTACTCATCACCACAGTTTTCATTCTGGTTGAAATTAGTTTGAAACTTAGATTTCACATCACACTCCATTGTATACCATAAATGATATATAACTTTCATATAAAACATTACATCTTAAACAAGTTAGAAGAAAAATGAAGAAAATACATTTATGAAACTATAGATATGATATGTTCATAACCATACATATAAAAAGAAGATATAAAACTTGTAACTTTTTGTTTACAAAAAACTGAAAAGTCTTTACATAAACAAAATTAAAGACATTTAGAAGGGAAGTGGTTAGCTGGAAGGAAAAAAAAACATTGCAATAAGTTTGTCTATTAGAGTTCCACTATCAAAAATTATATGAGGAATTGATTCAAATGTACTAATAATGAAAGTCATTCCCCAATAGATAAGTGGTCAAAATAGAACATATCAATTCTAAAAGGAAGAAATCCAAACTACCAAAAGCCAAATAACAGTTGTTATATGGACTGAGGGAAAAAAGGCTCTACTATACGTTGTATGTAGAGCTATAAATTTGTCTAGCTCTTCTGGAAAGCCATTTGCAACTATGACCTCAAAATTACTAAACTGTGAATACTTTTCAACTTACTGACACCACTACTACACATATACCCCAAACATATGAAAGAAAAAGGATATATGTGTGTATGCAAATATTTTTATGGTAAAATTGTTTTGTAGCAAAGAACAAGAAACAATAGGGGAACCTTTAAACTGGGGAATAGTTGAACAAATCATGCCATATCAAGGCAATGGAATATTATTGCTGTGTAAAAAATGATGAAAGAGTTTCCATAAAACCCAGGAGGGCCTGTATAAACTAATGATGCATAAAAAAGCAGGATTAAAATTAATATTTGTATAGTAACAACATTTTAATAAAAATAAGTTTTAAATCATTAAGAAATCTGATTGGGGGTTGGAGCCAAGATGGTGGCTGGAAAGCAGGGACTAGCATGAGTTTCCCCCCAAGTCCCTCCAAAATCCTATAAAAAATGACTCTGAACCAATTCTAGAACTACAGAACTCACAAAATAGCATAAGGAAGCAGGGCTCTAGCCCAGGACAGCCTGGATGGTCTCTGGGTAAGGTCTATCCCACACGGAGCTGGGAGCGGAGGGGAATGGAGCTGAGCAGAGCAGAGCCCAGGGTGGGCAGCGCAGACCAACCAGACTGGGAGCCGAGCGGAGTGTGCCCTAGCACCCTGAATCAGTGAGCTGCGGCAGTTACCAGACTTCTCAACCCACAAACACGAAGGACAACAGAGTAGGTTAGTGGGAGAAGCTGCTGGGGACTGGAATAGAGTTTGCAGTTTGGTGGATCACAGCAGGAGTAAAGAGCCTGCTGAAGATCTAAGTCCAGTCCTGGTTGAGGGTTCTTGGGGAAGGAGGAGTGCTGGTGAGGCAGAGCTGGCACATCCCCCCAGGCTTGGAACATAGAACTCTTTAGTCTACAAGCAGTCATACCCTGCTGAAACACTCAAGGGTCAAGTGAGTTGGCTGGGAACATGACCAGGCAGCGAAAATACGCCCAGATTCAGTCTCAGACTCTGGAATCCTTCTTTGGTGACAAAGAAGACCAAAACATA
>JAQQSZ010007221.1:0-13374 GCA_028646595.1 Phalanger gymnotis | reverse complement strand
AGAGAAAGGATTTCAGAGAAACAGCCACAAGTCCAGAGAAGGGCCAATAACCATCCAGATAGGACAAACTTGTGATATCGGAAATAGTGAGTAATGCTGAGCTTCCCCTTCTAGTGAATCCAGGTCATTTCCCCACTGTTCTTTTAACATGTCTACCATATTTGTAGGTCCTGTTCCCTTACTAGCTGTGAGACCTTTGGCAAGTTATTTAGCCTTTGTCTACCTCAGTTTACTTAACTGTCAAAAGAGGGAGATAATAGCATTTATCTCATAGGCAAGATAAAAATCAAATGAGATAATACTTGTAAAAAGAACATAGCACAGTGCCTGGCGCTTAGGAGAAGATTAATAAATGTTTCTTCTCTCCTTTTCTCCCCTTCTATTTCCTTCATTATATGTAAATTTGTTGAGCATAGGGAGTATGTGCTTGATTTTCAGTTAACTTTCTACCCACATTGCCCTCTGAAGACTGTCAAGATTGTTAACTGAATCCCCTAAAAGAGTGAAGATGAAATCTCTCCTTCTTTGGTGCTCATTACTTTGCAGTCTCTCACCATACAATGCTGAGGCACAGATTCATAACTTACATGAGGAACATGATGCTTTGCCTTACTTAGCCAACATCTAGGGCAGGGAGCATATTTTTTCTTTTCCCTGGGAGTGTGTGAATGAGGGGTGGGTATGAGGAGCAATAAGAGAATAACTTGTCCTCCTTTTGGGGGAGCACCATAAGCATGCCTTGACATCTCAAGCTTCTCTCTTCATGGTGCTCTTCTACAAGACTGCTATTCTCCCAGCTCCCTTGGGGTGAAAGCTAGTGACTGTTCTCTTTGCATAACTATACTCAAAGTCAGAGCATTCTCTTAAACACCACTGTTGCCCTCCATAGACAGAGTGGTTTTTGCTCAAGTGAAATTACTACTGGCTCAGAACATGCCTTTTACTGATGTTTCCCTGCCTGAAATGCCTTCTTCTGACCTTTCTGCTCATGTTCCAAATTCTCTAGGAACCTCTCTTTACTACTCCAGTCCAATCATTTCTCTCTCATTTGAACGCCTATAACTCTGGAGCACTGGACTTGGAGTCAGAAGGTCCTAGTTCATTTAATAACCTATATCTAATAGCTTTGGGCAAGCTGCTTAACTTCTCTGGGCCTCAGTTTCCTTATCCAGAAAATGAGAGGGTTGTAGTAGATGACTTCTAAGGTCCTTATCAGGGATATGATCCCACCTAGCACAAATTTCCTTGTACTGTTAACTTAATTTTTCAAGTGCATCTCATTTTCCCGGGCAAGCAGTGATATGGATATGCCCAACATTTTTATAGCTGCTTCAGGGCCTAGCACAGAGCTAGATATGAACTTTGTATCTGGTACTTAGAATTCAATATGTGAAAAAGGCAGCTAGGTGGCACAGTGGATAGAAGGCCTGGTCTGGAGTCAGGAAGACTCTTTCTGAGTTCAAATCCACTCTCAGAGACTTACTAGCTGTGTGACCCTGGGCAAGTCACTTAACCCTGTTTGCCTCAATTTTCTAATCTGTAAAATGAGCTGGAGAAGGAAAAGGCAAAACACTCTAATATCTTTGCCAAGAAAACCCCAAATGGGGTCACAAAGAGTCAAATATGACTGAAGTGACTGAACTACAAATGTCAAAAGAGCTATGATTTCTACTAACACAGATTACAACTCCTCCAGGTTTTGATCTTTAATCTTCACTTGATATCCAACAATGGTGATTAGCCTCTCTGAATTTAGCTAAACAACAGCTTGATAGGACCTTCCAGAATTTATATTACACTAGCAATCCAGTAAAAAAAAAAAATGATTTTCAAGCAAATACTCCAGGAAAAGATAACACTTATGAAGCACCTACTACACTCCAATGTCCTCCCCCGAAAAGTACCTTTTGCTTATTTTGTATTTATTCTGTATATAGATATGTTTTCTCCTGCAATAGGATATCTTCTCTTCTAGGGTAAGGGCTATTTTATTTTGTCTTTGTGTCCTCAGGACCTAGCATTGCCCTAATAAATACTTATTAATTGATCGATTGATGAATAGCAGGTATTCAATGCAAAACTCTTAATTCAATGATAGTGACTGGTACTCCAAGCTACATCTCACCAATTTTAGGATAATAAGATTATAAATTTAGGGCTCAAGGACCTTAGAGGCCATTTAATCCAACCACCTCATTTTACATGAGGTAAATGAGACCAGAGGAGTTAAGTGACTTGCTGAGGGAGTAAATGACTGAGGGAGAATTTGAATTCAGATCCTCTCCAAATTCAATGTTCTTTCTTCACTACTTAGTTTCTGAGATTACAGTGACCCTGGCAATAGTTGGTTGCTGATAATATAATAGATGTGATGCCACAGTCTGTGACATTAAGAAGACTAAATTAGAAAAGAAGTCAAACAGGATCCATGGGCAGACCGAGTTCTGAAAAAGCACATGGACACATAGAAATGGTCTCTACGAGGATGAGTTCCCGATATTCGTGTGTCAAGGTGAAGTGGATGCAAACAGTGCCCTAAGAGTTAAAAATAATATTAAGGGTTGATATTGTGAAGCCTCTAGTTTATTCTCTATCCTGAAGGAGTCCTGAAGTCTCTTCCCCTTATCTTGAAATACCATAAAGCTTCACCCTTATCCTGGACTACAAAATTCCTTGTCTCCCTCACCCTTGGGCATAAATTTCCCCCTGTCTCCCTTATCTTGTCCTTACCAAAACGAACCTCTATTCTCTCTGTAAATTGTTAGTCCTTCTTCCAGGGCTAGCCAGCTGCTTTTGCATCAATAAAGCTTTCAATGACTGCAGAGAAGGTCTAAGTGAATTCTTTCACACCTGAACTAGCTCTAACAGCTCAAAACCTCATCAAAGGCTTTTTGGAGAGTAGTTGCCATGGGCGAATCACAGCATTCCTCATTTGGATAGTGTCTAGGGCAGGTTTATACTGTTCAGTGTTATTGAAGGTGAGCTCTTGAGTGGAAGATCTTACCTAAAGAATCCAAAGATTCCCAGGCGATACTGAATGGCCACCACTACGACATTCTCAAGAGCTGAGAGGGCCAGCCCATCATAGGATGATGCAGCACCCACCAAAAGACCCCCTCCATGGATCCACACCATCACCTGGGGAAGTAAGGAAGAATCACATTGTTCACAGGAGCCCAGAGTTGAGAAAGCTCTCAAAAAGTCACTTATTCTAGCCCTACTTTCAGAGATATGAAGTAATATCTAAATCACTCAGGCCAGGTGATGTACTCAAAGGTTCACATTCTTAGAATTGGAAAGGCACTTTGTCCAACCCCATCGTTTTACAGAGAATATAACTGATGCCCTGACAGGCTAAATGACTTACGTGAATTCACAAAGGTAGTGTCATAGCTTAGATTTAAACCTAAATCTCATGCCTACCAATCTGGTATTATTTCCATTGTCTCCCTTCCAGTGATATCTAGGGAATCAGTACTGTGTAGTAGAATGGCATAGGTCTGGGAACTGGGAGACTTGGATTTTAGTCCTAGAACTTCCATTAGTTTATTGTAAGAACCTAGACAAATTTCCTTCCCTTTACAAGCCTCATTTTATACCAAAAAGAAAATGAGAATGTTGTACTAAGTGATCAGTGTTTTTAACAGTTCAGACATTCAGATTCTGGGTGTCCTCTGATGAACAGATGGAAGCAAATGTGTGCTGGTAAATGTTTCTTTAAATTAAAAAAAATGTACACAATATACTCTTAACTTTAATTTGTTTGATTAACAGTCACTTGGATCTACACAATCAACAAGTCAAGTGCTGCTTTGTAGCATTTGTGGATTTCTGAAGTGCATACTAGCCAGTCTGAGCAGGCTCCAGCATACTCAGGGATGGAAGGAAGGAAGAAATACCTCCAGGGTGTATTCTACCACACCCCTGAACCACTTTGTTCTCTGGGAGCTTTAGTATAAGATTATGGAAAGCAAAAAACAGAGACAAATAAAACAGACCTTACCTCTATGGGCCTAAATTATTGGGAACAAGAACCACTAGTGATGAAGGAAAATAGAAAGTAATCCTGTTCTTTCCATTCGAGTTTGATAAAAAAAAAAAAATGTGATGTTGATGTTTAAAAAGTTCAAGAGACATAATTTCTGGATAATTTTAATCACTTTTAAAATAATGAAAGAATTTTTATTAATAAAAGGATGGTCATTTGGCCATCACTCCCTCAGATCAAAGACAATCATGCCTGTGGGACAATGGCTTACCCCTTTGGAAGAGGGGTGCTCCTGAGGGTAGCAATCAACTCTGATTGGTTAATAATTAATGAAAGGTGGACTTCACAGAGAAGTGAGCTCACACCAATAAGGGGCTGAGAGTGACACCATGTCATTCTTGGCCGGAAAGACTATCCCTATATCCAGACCACGCCCAGCCTTGGGCAATCTAGACAAAGAATCTGTACCTCCCACCCAAGCCTGAACTAGTTAGGTAGAGTAGCAACACCCAGAATGAATAGAATGTAAATCCTATCTTGAGAGAATGGACAAGGAAATAGGACAGGGAAAAAAAGTTGGGTTCTCTCCAATTTTAACAATTGTCTACTAATAGGAGAGAGAAATAATAATTTCTCTGAGAAAATAGTGATGTTTGCCTTGGAGAAAACTTGGGGGAGGTGAAACTAGATAGCTGTTATCAATTGTATGAAAGGTTGGCATGCCAATAAAATAAAATAAAATAAAATAAAATAAAACAAACTTGTTCTGTGTGTACCCAGAGGACAGAACCAGAAACAATAATTGGAAATTACAGAGAAACAGATTCTAGCTCATTGTCAGAAAAAAAAAAATTACTATCAATTTGAGTTCCCTAAAACGTGAATGGGCTGCCTCAGTTAATCTTTCATTTTTCCTCATTGGAGGTCTTCAAGCACTTATTTCTTTACAGTTTTTTCAGGTATGTTATAGAGGAGTGGTACAGGTTCGTTAGATGATCTCTGAGTTACTTCAAGCTCAGAAATTCTATAATGAAGCTGGAGAACCTCCCGATGATGATGATGACCATGGAGGAGAAAGGCCTCAAAACTAAGTCCTGTAAGAGTTAATTGAATGAAGAGAAGATATGTAGCTTGGAGAAGATTCAGGCAGAATATGCTAACTGTTTTCATGTATATAAAACAATGGCATAGGCTCATTAGTCCTCCAGAACAGAACTAGAACCAGAAAGTAAAACTTTAAAGGAGGCAAGTTTGGTCTCAAGATAAGGAGCAAGCTTCTAACAATTAGAGCTCTCCAACAATGTGCTGGACCCTATGGAACAGTGAAGTGCTGGGTATTATCTTAAGGAAAACAATTTTGATCTTTATCTCATACATAAGGAGTCAAGGGTTTTGCAGCAATCCAAATTAAGTAGGAAGCAGGAAGGTGGAAATGCCATGGTTCAGGGCTATTCAGGCAACTATGTTCCACACTAAGAATTGGATTCAAAGCTAGTTCCAAGCTACTCTATTCAGCTTCTAGGAGAAGCCATATACCCCTATATGCCCAGGTGATGCTATTTCCGTTCTCAGAGTTGTACAAATCAAAAAGAATTAAAGGAGTACAATATAGACCTGAAAGGGACCTTAGAGATCATCCAATTCAAGCCCATAATTTTACAGATTAAGAAACTGAGGCCAAGAGAAATTATCTTTAAGAAAGTATTACAGAATACTTTCCAAAATCAATCAGAATTCTTTTAAATTATCCGTGCTACTCTTCCTCTTTATCACTGATGTGGGTCATTGACAGTTCTGGGGGAAGGAAGGAGTTGCTAATCTAGTGCAGGAGACTTAAACAGAACCAGGAGACCAGGTCTGAAGTATTGGTGGAGGAAATGAAAATACATCCCATGGAGCATATATGACTTAGGATAAGGGTGAGAGTATAATAGCTGTCTTCAAGCATTTAACAACCCATTGTGTGAAATAGATGTAACATAATGTATAGATAGAGAAATGACCTTCAAGTTTGGAAGAGCTGGGTTCAGGTCCTTCCTTTGATATTCTGGTTGTGTGACTCTAGGCAAGCTAAGTTGAAGAGAAAATGATGACCAAAAGAGGTAAAGAAAGATTCTTTACCTTAGATTCTCTATACCAGAAGTGTTAAACACTTCAGCTGGACTGAACCAGATTAAAATACAATTGGAAATATTCAACAATGTAACTATAGATATAATAGAATGTAATGTTACCTTTAGGGCAGCTAGTTGGTTCAGCGGCATGGAGTCAGAAGACTTATCATCCTGAGTTCAAGTCTGGCTTCAGAAACTTACTAAATGTGTGACTCTGGGCTAAACTTAATTTAACTCTTTGCTTCAGTTTCCTCATCTATAAAGTGAATTGGAGAAGGAAATTGCAAACCACTCCTTGCTGAAAAAATCCCAAATAGGTTCATGAAGAATCCAACATAACTGAAATGACTGAACAAGAATAAAATGTTAATATGTGGTTTTCTTAGTCAATACATAGCCTATATGGATCTTTATGTGTATTTTAGTCCTATTTTCTGAGTTTAACACCACTGTTCTATGCCAGAGCAATCATAATTCTAGTCTTTATCCTTTATTCTATGAGAGAGAGGTTAGACTTTTTCTGTTTTGTCAGAGAAAGCACAACTCATGATATTGGGGAAGGATTACTGAGAGATTTGGCTGCCTCAAGAGGTAGTGGGTTCCTCTTCAATGGAAGACTTTAAGGAAACCCTAGGTGACCACACGTTAGAGATGGAGAAAAAATACTTGTTCAGTCATGTTTTTGTTTTGTTTTGTTTTTGGAGGGGGGAAGGCAGGGCAATTGGGATTAAATGACTTTTCCAAGGTCACACAGCTAGTAAGTGTGTCAAGTCTCTGAGGCTGGATTTGAACTCAGGTCCTCCTGACTCCATGGCTGGTGCTCTACTCACTGCACCACCTACCTGCCCCCTCAGTCACATTTTTGACTTGATGTTTCATGGGGTACCAGTCAACTCTGAGATTCTATGCTATTATCAGAGTTTCACATCTTCTAGCTGGCAATGACGATGATGATGATGATGATGATGATGATGATGATGATGATGATGATGGCAGGTAGGTGACTCAATATAGAGAACACTAAGCCTAAGTCAGGATGATCTCAGTTCAAATTTGGTCTCAAACACTTCCTAACTGTGAGACTCTGGACAAGTCACTTAATCTGTTTGCCTTTGTTTTCTCATCTGAAAAATGCTGATAATGATAGCACCTCCCTCCTGGATTTTTTGTGAAGTTTATATGAGATAATGATTATAAAGTTCTTAGCCTGGTGCCTGCCACTTAGTAAGTGCTATATACATGTTAGCTATAATAATAACAATAAAAGCTAATATTTACATGGCACTTACCACATTCCAGGCTTTGTGCTAAGCTCTGGGAGTATAAAGAAGGGCTATTCTCAAGGAGTTCACAGTCTAATGGATGAGACATGTAAACAGTAATGTATAAACAAGCTATGTGCAATATAAATTGGAAATGATCAGCAGAAGGAAGTCACTAGAATTAAAGGGGATTGGAAAAGACTTCCTGTAAAAGGTTGGAATTTAGGTGGGACCTGAAGGAAGCCAGGAGACAGAGATGAGGAGGGAGAGCATTTTAGACATGAGGGACAGCTAGTGAACATGCCTGGAGCTGAGAGATGGAGGCCATTGTCTCTGGATCTCAGAGCGAGGGTGGTGGGGCATAACGTATAAGGAAACTGGAAAGGTGTGTGTGTGTGTGTGTGTGATTATAAAGGGCTTTAAATGGAAAACAGAGGATTTTATATGTGACCACAGAAGTGATAGAGAGTAATTGGAGTTTATTGTGTAGAGAAATGACACAGTCACTTCTGTGCTTTAGGAAAATCATTTTGCAGCTGAGTGGAACATGAACTGGAGTGGGGCAAGACTTGTGAGAAGAAGACCAATCAGCAGGCCATGAATCTACTGCAATAGACTAGGTGTGAAATGATGAGAGCCTTTTCCAGGGTGGTGGCAGTTTTAGAGGAGAAAGAGGACCTTATGTAAGAAGCATTGCAAAGTAAAATCGACAAGCCTTAGCAACAGATTGGTTATGGGGGATTAGGTATAGAATAAGGAGTCACGGATAGCACTTAGATTGCAAACCTGGGTGACTAGGAGGATGGTGGTACCCTTGAAAGAAATATGGAAGTTGGGGAGAGGAGTGGTTTTGGGGGCCAAAATAATGGATTCAGTTTTGTACATGTTGAGTTTAAGATATCTTTGGGATATCCATTTCAAGATGCCTGATAATTGGAGATACCATTAACCAACTGTGTGATCTTTGGTTACTCTCTATATCTCAGTTTCCTTCTCCATCAAGATGGGAAAATAACATTTGTCCCTAGGATTTAATGAAATAATGTGGATAGAAAGAATTTTGAGAATATAAGGCATGTGTATGTTTTACTCTCACTTACCACTGTGAGTTTCTCATCACCCTCCCAGTCTATATTTTTAAATAAAGAAAATTGAGGTGAAGAGAGAGAAGCTAAGTATCTTTAAAAGGCCATATTGCCTGACTGCTGAGAACCAAGGGGTAAGTTAGCATGCCAAGCCCCTGTGGAAGGGGGCCCTTTCTCTATCCCCTTTTACTGTAGATGCAAATAAAGACAATAAACCACCAACACCAAAGTCATAGCCTCCTTACAGGTAACTTGGTCTTCTTTGATAGGTCAGCAGGAGTATAAATGTTTAGATATAGACAGTCCTCAGACATTTTCAAGGAAATCTTTTCTTCCCGGTTGGTAACAAGGTCAGAGAGTAATTGTCCAGAAACTAGGTCCTGGGAACACCTGTGCAATGAAACATGACAAAAACATCTTTTGTTTTCAACATCATAGATATGGAACTCCAAGAGACCTTAGAGATCATCCAGCTCAACCACTTCATTTTACAGATGGGTAAACTAAGGCCCAGAGAACATAATTAGTATCTAATAAGTGCTCCATGGTTAACAAACTGATTGCCAAGTACACACAAAAAAAGTGGCACAGCAGGGACTCCTGGTTTCTGACTCTAAATTCAGTGTTCTTTTCTATGGTCTGACAAAAGCAGCATCTCTGGGAAGTTTTACTTGAGTCCATAGACTCAAAGATCACAGATCATAATGGGTTTGTGGCCAGAAGGTACCTTAGAAGTCATCTAGTCCAACTCCTTCATTTTACAGTTGAGGAAATTGAAGCCTAAAGAGGTTAAGTGACTTGTCTAAGGTCACACAGGTTGGAGCGGATACAGGATGTTAACACAGAGTCTTTGACTCCTCTGCCAATTCCTTCTCTGAATTCCTTAATGGAAAGGCTCACTATCATTTGGTTTTAAATGATTTATTTTTTTTTAAGTTTATAATATGGACTACTTACTTTTAATGTGGCCTTGGGCAGGCCACTCCCTGTCTAGATACTATTTTTTTCCCCTCTGGACCATGAAGGGTTTATATTAGATGATTTCTAATGTCTCTTCCAAATCTAACATTCTATAGACCACTGAGGTTTAGGGACATGAGAATGGTAAGGAGAAAGAGGATTGGAATGAGAGAGAGGGCCCAAAGACTTTCGGTTCCTTTCGGAAACGTTGAGATATGTCCAGGGCCAGCCAAGAGCATATGTAGTAAAAAGAAGTCTTCATGCCCTTTTACTCCCCATTTCTACTTGATATCCTCCCAATATCCTTGAACTGCCCCTAATTTCCTTGGGGATCTCGAATGTCTCTCCCAGGTGCAACTTGTGCTCTGTAGATGCTGGTGATCAAAGATCAGACCCACCTCCTGCTGCCTAAATTACCTCATTTAAAGGGCTCACCAATTAAAGAAGCTTTATGGCTCAGGAGCAGTCTTGGCATGAGGGAAGAATAGAGATGAAGGTCATTTGCCTTTGGGCTTGGCAGTGTTCCCCTTCAGTAGATAAAAATGTCCACATACAAAAGAAGTGTGGGGCAATGCCTTCTAATTCTATGAAGGAAACAAACTGAAGAGCTCTTAGGAATACTGGTGTACTTGGCTGCAGTGCCCCTATCTGTTCATTTGGCTGCCAAACCCCAGGGTAGGCCGATCATTTCACAGCTTTAGGGAAACCCACTGTGCAGTCCTGATATCTTCCCCTACAAGAGACCCTCCAATCCCTGACAGGGATTAAGCTCTGGGATGAGCAGGTTAAAGGAACAGCAATGTTCCTCATTGAGTGAAGCAAAGGGTCTCGGCACAAAGTAAATATCATTCAAGGGCAACGGCATGATTCTCCATGTTGTCTTAATTTCTCCCATCCTCAGAAGAATCTGGAGACTAATGGCTTACATGGGTGGATAAGTAGTGGTGCTCTTCACATAGTCCCAGGACTCTGCAGGCTGTGGTGGAGTAAATCTCAGGGGTCCAAGAGGAGCTTTGGCAAAAGGGACACCCAGGAAAACATTGACAGTTTTGTCAGATCCTTGCAGGTTCTCAAGTTTGCCTTGGACTTTTCCATACTGAGTGTCCACAACAGGTGTTGAGGACTGTTGCCCTGCGAGAGAGAGAGAGAGAGAGAGAGAGAGAGAGAGAGAGAGAGAGAGGAAGAGAGAGAGAGAGACAGGCGATTGGATTAGAGAGGTAATATGGTAGAGTGAAAAAATCACTAGACTACAGCTCAGGAAACCTTAGCGTTAGTCTCAAGTCCATTTTTCGCAAACCACATGACCTTGGGCAAGTAACTTAATCTCTCTGTTTCTTCCCATATAAGAGCAATATCATATCAATAATTCATACTTCTTTAGTACTTTCTAGTTTATAAAGCATCTTCCACAGCCTTGGAGTCAGGTGGAATAGCATAATTATCTCCATTTTGCATATGGAGAAACTGAAAATTCTAAAGGTTAAGTGATTTGTCCAAGGTCACATAGCAGGATAATATCTTCTAAAAACCAAAGCCTGTGCATTTTATACTCTGCCACAGTTTCCTTTACAGTGATTGGTTGATAGGAATGCATGAATTTTTTGGTATTTCTTCCCATGAAAACTTTTGCATTTCTTCACTTAATATTTATCAAGGACCTACTATGTGCTGGAATTTGAGAAGAAGAAGAAGACCCAGTCCCCTTCCTCAATGACCTTATACCCTAGTAGGAGAGATGACATATATAAACAAAATCATTGAGGATGTGTGAACTAGGGAACTACCAGGTGGAGCTCCCTCTATTACTCATTTAGGTAAGTCCTAGGATCTCATTTGAGGTATACAGAGGCCAGGTGATATGAATAGGACCACAAAGCTAGTAATTATCAAAGGCAGAGTTGGACCTGAGGTCTTCCAAGCTATAAATAAGGCATTCTTTCCATCATGGCACATTACCTCTGCATACACAACTAATTAATATAAAATAAAATGAAATATATAAAGAAAGATAGGAACAAGGTGCCTCAAGAATACAAATAAGAGAAATTATTTCTATCTGGGAACTTCAGAGAAAGTTGTTGGTGGTACCACATCCTCCTAATCACTTAGGAACTCCAGAGTTATTTGATTCCTCTCTCCCTTCCTTACCCATGGTAATTAATCCACAAGATCTGTCAGTTCTTGGTAGGGGTTAGATATTTTTATAAAAATATGGGTAAACTACTCTATAGAGAAAAAACCCACGAGGGCAGGAACTATGCACCTCCCTTAGCACCTTATACAATATTTATCTCAGTATGAAGAAGACTCATCATGAATGTTTATTAAATTAGGCCTACTTTTTAGAACTGACTTCCCCCATGCAACTAGGCCTTGCCTTTTAGAACATGGCATGTCCTTCTGAAGGACTTCAAAAAGAGAGGAAAAATAAACTTATAAGGGATTATACACAGTCACTTGTGAGCAAGAGGGGCATCTTAGTGGATTGAGGGGAACATGCCAAATGTAACCTTGGTGGGGGGAAAAGTGCTTAGTTGGGATTTTCTGACATTATCTAGAAGGCTAATAAAACATTTGGACAACAGTCCAAAAGTCTTTGCCTTTGATCCCAGGGAGTTTTTGTACTTTGGGCTATAGAAATAGTTCTTAGGCAAAAAACCACATTTAGTAAAACTTGTAGTCACACCTGGGATTAGGAACACAGATTTGTGGGGCCTAATTGAGGAGGTTGGGCTGAATTATGGGATTAAACTAGGTGGCACAAGTTTCAAGTTGCCTGGCCAGTTGGCACCTTTCTGGCTACCTAAAATTGGTAGAAATGCTCCATTGGCATTGAACCAAGCAAAAGTGATACAAGTGGGTATCAGGCCTAAATTTTGTTAGAAGCCATGAGGATTGACTCAAGTAAAATGGGCAACAGCTTGGGTTGTCTTGTTTGGTCAGAGATAGAGGGTCTTTACCAGCAGAGACCTGGGCCTGGAAGAAAGAAGCAAAAAATGGGCAGCACTAGTAATAAGTGGCAGGGGCATACTAGATTGGACTGTAGGACTCAGCTCCTCCGACAAGAAGTTTGCTACCTGAAATATCAAGTCTGTCATTTCCTCATCCTGGCTCTGGTCTATACACTCTACAATGATATGTACACTAACAACAGTGCTAACAGGTTATCCCATAGAGACCATTGCTACTGTTTGTATCTTTTAGTGACACAAGAGATTCTTGAAGAACTTGGCTGTTTAGCTTTCATTCTGAAGAGATGGTTGAGTAATAACCTGAGAGAAAGTGTGAGAAGACAAAAAGAGAATAAAGGGCATTGCTTTTTTGGAGAGAACTGTTTTAACCATGATCTTGGTAAGAAGATGAAGAGAATTCTTTTTTTTTTTACTTTTGAATATGTATTTTTTTAAAACTTTGAGTTCCAAATTCTCTCCCCTCTTCCCTTCCCACCCAGCCTCCCTAAGAAGTCCAGCAATTCAACATGGGCTGCATGTGTATCATTATGTATAACCCTTCTACAATACTCATGTTGTGAAAGACTAACTATATTTTGCTTCTTCCTAACCTATCCCTCCTTATTGAATTTTCTCCCTTGACTCTGTCCCTTTTCGAAAGTGTTTGTTTTTGATTACCTTGATCCCCATCTGTCCTCCCTTCCATAATCCCCCCTTTTTATCTTCTTCCTCCTTCTTTCCTGTGGGGTAAGATACCCAATTGAGTATGTATGGTATTCCCTCTTCAGGTCAAATCTGATGAGGGCAAGATTCACTCATTCCCCCTCATCTGCCTTTTCTTCTCTTCCTACAGAACTGCTTTTTCTTGCCACTTTTATGTGAGATAATGTACCCCATTCTATCTCTCCCTATCTCCCTCTCTCAATATATTCTTCTCTCATCCCTTATTCATCTTCAGCTCACCCTATGCCCGCTCTATCTCTCTCTCTGTATATATATATACATATATATATA
>JAQQSZ010007220.1:0-13374 GCA_028646595.1 Phalanger gymnotis | reverse complement strand
ACCAGTTCATGTTTTTCTTGGAGGCTTTAGTTGTAGGCTCTTTGACTTTGTTGACTTCTTCTGGCTGCATATTTTGGTCTTCTTTGTCACCAAAGAAGGATTGCAGAGTCTGAGACTGAATCTGGGTGCATTTTCGCTGCCAGGCCATGTTCCCAGCCAACTCACTTGACCTTTGAGTTTTTCAGAGCGGTATGACTGCTTGTAGACTAAAGAGTTCTGTTTCATGCTTGGGGGGATGCGCCATCTCTGCCTCACCAGCACTCCTCCCTCCCCAAGAGTCCCCAACCCGGACTAGACTCAGACCCTCAGCAGGCTCTTCACTCCTGCTCTGATCTACCACTTAATTTCTCCCAGCAGGTGAGCTTGGAGCCAGAAGCAACTGCAGCTGTAGTTCTAAAGCTGTCCCACCTGTGCTGCCCCCCAGGTGGTGGCCAAACTGGCAAACTCTATCCCAGTCCCCAGCAGCTTCTCCCACTAACCTACTCTGTTGTCCTTGGTGTTTTTAGGTTGAGAAGTCTGGTAACTGGCACAGCTCACTGATTCAGGGTGCTAGGGCATGCTCCACCCGGCTCCCGGTCTGGTCAGTCCACACCACCCATGCTGGGCTCTGCTCTGCTCAGCTCCACTCACCTCTACTCCCAGCTCCTTGCAGGGTTGATCTTACCCAGAGACCATCCAGGCTGTCCTGGGCTAGAGCCTTGCTTCACTATGCTATTTTGTGGGTTCTGCAGTTCTAGAATTGGTTCGGAGTCTTTTTTTTATAGGTTTTTGGAGGGACTTGGCAGGGAGCTCATACTAGTCCCTGCTTTCCACCTGCCATCTTGGCTCTGCCCCCGAAGGTAGTGTTTTATAGATTATAAAAAGCTCACCTCAGAAGCAGAAAGCTAGGAATACTTTTTCTACCATTGACATTAACTGGCTGTGTGATCTCAGTAAGTCACTAACTCTCTCAGTGTTCTAGGCTTCTGTCTAATATTATAAGTTGGAGAAAAGGTTCTGACTTGCACTGGTGGAGGAATGTTCCTTATGTGAGAATACTTAATATTATTGACATCCCAAGTATGGTCCTTATAAACTGTATCTGTATGTGCCTTAAAAGAGAACAGGGAATATGTGTACTGAACTCTAGGAATCTCTATAAATCTCATAGTTCCCTTAGATGAATTAAAAAAACTAACTTTAACTTCAAACACTATGCACTGAACTCTGTGGATACTTGTGTTTAATAAATGATTACTTAGCTGAGTTCAATGACTCAGTTACATATATGTTAAAACTCAATGGTTATAATGGAGCACATTGATGCACTTCCTTCTTCCTCACATCTTACATTGAGTCACTTGACAACTCTTGTCCTTTCTACCTAAGCACATCATTCCTGTCTATCTTCTTTACTTATCATAGCCATTACTGTAGTTGAGGCCCTAATTACTTTTTGTCTGGAATATTGCAGTAAATATCTGATTGCTCTCCCTTTTCCTGCTTATGTTCCACAAAACTGATAAGTTGATATTCTTAAAACACAGTTCTTACTACATTATTTCACTACTCAAAAATCTTGAATGGATCCCTATCACCTTTGAGACAAAATACACACTCTCAGATTGCTATTTAAAGCCCTCCAAAATTGGACTTGTTACCTTTCCAATCTTATTCTATATTACTCCTCTTCCTACAGTCTTGATCCAACTAAACTGATATTAGCTCTTCCTTATGAGTTACATTCCATCTCCTGATCTGTTCCTTTGTATGTGGATCTTTGATGTCTATAAAACATTCTCTCCCCACTTCTGTTTCTTCCATTTAATCCTTAACTTCTTTCAAAACACACTTCAGGTGTTATCTCTTATATGACATGTTTCCTGATCCTCCTAGTTGTTATTGTATTTTATCCTGTAAAATTATTTTGTTCTACTTTATATTTGCAAAAAATATTTCATGATTGTTTTCACTGATTATTCTTCCTTGCATCTATTTCTCCATGTAAATGAAGAAAATTAATTATCAGCGAGGGAAATGAAATACCTACCTAAGATTGCTCAATGAGCCCTTAAAAGACCATTTTGTGCTTAGTCCATTATTTGTCTGATCTTAAGGGTTAAAGATTTGATCAGTTTACAATAGATGGGCTTTCTGGAATATTAAGATTAACAGTTTGTGTTAAGGGGTTGGGAGGAGACTTTTCAAAAGTGAAGGGAAAGTCATTATTACAATAACTTATGCATGGAGAAAGGAGTGAGATGATTCAATATCCTCTTACGTGCATTTTCCTTCTATCTCTACTGCCTTTCTCAGCCAAATTCCTAAAAAAAGAAACCTGTCTTTACTTACACCACTTTCCTCCTATTCACATCTCAACCCCTTCCGATCAGACTTCCATCACCACTTCTCAACTGAAATTGGTTTCCAAGGTTACCATTGATCTCTTTATTACTAAAGCCAGTGGCCTTTACTTAGCCCTCATCTTTCTTGACATCTCTGCAGACTTTAACATTGTTGACCACTCTTTCCTTCTGGATAATCTATTCTCCCTGACCTTCATGGCACTGTTGTATTGTTCTCCTCATGCCTTTATGACTCCTCTTTCTTAATCTTCTTTTGAGGACCAGCATGATCTATGTCTTGCCCCTGCCTTTATTCATGTGTATTCCACAGATTTATTTTTTGATTTCATTATGTCCTAAGGATTCACCTATCCCTTCTATGCAAATGATCCTAAATCAAAATAGTTCACCTTAATCTCTCTTCAAAGATCTAGTCCTGAATTTAACTTCCTGTTACACATATTTAAATGCCTTCTCCCTTCGAGAGTTTTTCATACTTTGAGATTCTGAACCATACAGGCATGTTCTTGGTCATCCTAGAGGTCATTAATCTTGCCTTACTGATACGGATAAAGAGATTAGGACTGAAAATATAGTTTTACAAGTCATATGCACAGAGATGATAATTGAATCTTTTCAATCTAATATGATTATGAAGAAAGAGGGAATTAAAAGACAAAAGAATAGAGTCCAGAACAGGGTCTTGGGGAATTCTTTATGAAAATGCATGCAAGCTTTCAACCTCTAAATTTGCCTGAGGTTTGTGAAATCAGCAAACTGTCATGTGAGTTTTCTTTATGGATTTTTCCTCCTAACAATTGCATATAAATGACATGGAGGGATATAGAGAAAATATGAGGTTATCAAATTTATTTAAATAAAAACACAACTCTAGACTTACTGGAAAACTTCAAGGGCATCAGGCCTTTCTCAATGTTGGCCACTCCAATTCCTCCTTCTATCTTCTCACCATCTTAATTGAACCATTTGGTGACACCTTTTCCTTCATCTTAGTTCTCAAAGTGTCATTTTCTGAGTGTAATGACTCTCCTCCAACAAAGTATTTCCTATGCTTATGTTAATATGATACATGATTTCTTGATACATAAAACCAGGAAATTGAATGAATGAAATATTTTAAAAAGCATTTCCTATGTGCAAAACATGACACTAAGCATTGGGGATAGACATAGAAAAGTAAAAACAGTCCCTAATCTCCAGTTCACTTTCTAATGGTGGAGACAATACACATGGAATTTGTTTCATCTAGAAATCGGATGGAAAAATACTATAGTCCTTAGGGTGTAAAGCAAGACAGATGGTAATGCTTCTTTATTGTCATTCAAACAGATAAAATCACATCAGTTTCTGTTGTTAAACCATTTGACAGATCTTTAAAAGATGTAGCTGTAGCAGATGAAGGGACAGTTATCATTTGAATCTCCATGATGTCGTTTTCCCAGCATCATGGTCGCACACATAAGTCTGGAAGAATTGCTGTTCTTAAGGCTTTGGGGTCCACCATCCCAAGCTAACTCCATCAGAGACAGAGAGGAGGTTGTGGTCAAGGTGGTATTTGTGTTTTGACTTTCTTAACACTTGATGCCGCTTATCTCTTCCTCTGGGTGCCCTGCTGCTGGGTTTACTATCTGGATACCCAGCTAGCCTGGCTTGCCTGTCTTGTGGGTGGCATTTGATTGGAAGTTAGTATTGATGTCTGGCTTTTTTCCCACAGGAGCTGTCTACCTGGATGATGTCTGTGAAGAAAGGGTTATAAGCAAGAGAAGTGGTCTGGGGGTTGCTACCACTCCCAGGGATCCCATGCTTATCTGCCTCTTGGTGGCAGTTGGTCAACAGTTGTTACTGGTAATGATAAAGAATGTGGGTCCCTTCTCTACATTGATTTTTCCTTTCCGTGGTGTCTACTGGAGTTTGGCTAGAAGCAGGTGTGGTGGTTTAGGAGATACTACAATTCCCAAGGTTCCCAGACTCAGGGTTCTGGGCTGTCTCCCTCAGAGTCCAAGTAGACAGAGTGATTAAGGTGCTGCCTTACTTTCCTGGCACTTTATGCCTCTTGTATGTCACTCAAGTTACTGCTTCTGCTTTACTTATTTACTTGTCCTGTGGGTGGTAGGTGGTTATAAATTGGTGGTGATGGCTGTATCTTTCTCCAAAGGATCTATTTACATGGATGATACCTATCAAGGCAAGGCTAGAACTAGGATTTTTTATCAATATATTAAAAAAGGGAAACTAAATAGTGTCTCAAGCTTCTTCTAGCTCTAAATCTATAATCTAGCTATATTTATTTATAGATGTCTAATCTCATTTAGCTGATCTGGAGGCAATATCCTTTTCTTTCATTAATATATTCCTTATTGTTTTGTTTGCATATGTTCAAGGTCTTTGAGTTATTTTCCTCTTGAGAACTTTGATAATTATATTCTTTTTTTGCTTATGTTTACTCATTGCTCACTTCCTGACTCTTTCCCTTTTAAGTGTGTTATTTCAGGTGGCTGGACCTCGAAGCCGTCTCAGACTCTCCCAACCCTGGTCAATTCACATTTCATCAGCCACAATCTCTGTCCCACCTGATTTTCAATGGTTAGCCCCAACCAAATGCTAGGCCTTTCCCCTCAAACTTGGTAGATCCATCCCTGCCCAACTCCCACCCCAACATGTTTCATTGTCTCTGTCACTCAGTTCTATGGCTTTGCTCTGTTAGGGAAAGGATGTGCTGCTGTCCTAGGGAGAGCAAGTTTTCACCTTATTTACCTCAGCATAGGAAGGAATGCAGAAAGAACTGAATTCTGTGCTTGTACAGCCCTGCCACAGTTTGTTAGGTGGTGGTAGAATGGGTTCTAAGTGATAGCATTGGGAGTTTAGCCTTTTTTGCTATTAGTTTATCAGTACTGTTATCTCATTAAAGTTCTTGCTGTCCCAAATTGTGGATACAGCTAAAATTGCTTAATCACTTCAGCATCTTTCTCATTTTAGAGATGGCTGAGAGGTTGTGAAAATTGAAAAATTTGTCTTATATCCTTGTCAGTCACATGATCTGGAAGTCATTAATGGTTGTTTTTAAAATTTAAAAATATAATTATTGTCAACAGCTTATTTGTGTAAATATTATATGAAAAGGAAACATTGTTTGGCATACAAAAGCTAAAGAAATGAGTAAGTGGCAAGTGTGTTCCTAAGCAAGGTTACTTTTATGATTCTGAGATTACGTGATTGTGACACTGTGTGTGCGTTTTGTCTATACCCAAACTTTGCTGTTGTTGTTGAACCAATTTCAGTCATGTGTGACACTCTGTGACCTTACTTGTAGTTTTCTCAACAAAGATATGGGAATGGTTTTCCATTTCCTTCTCCAGCTCTTTTTATAGATGAGGAAACTGAGGTAAGCAAGGTTAAATGGCTTGCTCAGGATCACATAGCCAGTAGTGTCTGAGCCCAGATTTGAACTCAATAAGATGATTCCTCCTGACTCCAGGCCCAGCAGTCTATCCACTGTGCCACTTAGTTGTCCTATATGTGCTCTATGCAACTGCAATTGTTAGAAAGGCATAAGAGACAGTCAGTACAAAAGTTCAGATGTAAGAATTGGGATATAGTATGTTAGAAATACTAAGTAGGCTGCTATGACTGGCCCTTAGAGGGAAGAGAAAGGAGTTCGATGTAAGTAGATTGTAACTATAAGCATAGGTTGGTTGTAAAAAAAATTAAATGCTAAGCAGATTCATTTTTTTTTTGATAATAGATAATAGTGAGTCAGGAAGTGAGTCAGTGAGTCAGGAAGTACATTGGATAAGGGGATTATATTGTCAGGCTGACATCTTAGGATGATCACATTGTCACAGAATCGGAGGATGAATTGGAGTGGAAAGGGACATGAGACACAGAGACCAGTTAAAAGGCAATAGAACTAGTCCATGTGGAAGTTGATGAAGTCCAGAGATAGGGCAATAATGATATTATTAAAAAGAAGAGACACGTTGAGATAGAAATAACACATAGTAACAGTTGATTGAATATGTGAGTTGTGTGAGAAGGTACTGAAGATGAAACCAAATTGTTGAACACGGGCAACTGGAAGAATGATGGTACCTTCAACAGTGATGGGGAAGTTTGGAAGAAGGACGTGGGTTTCAAAGGAAAGATAATAAATTTGGTTTGTACATGCTGAACTTGAGATACATATGGAGTAAACAGTTCAAAATGTGTTGTGGGCAGCTCACAATGCAAGTGGATGAGAAATCGACATGGTCCAGATTAGGATATCTGAGTGTAAAACTCAGGCATGAGTTATAGATGGATAATGAACTGGGCACTGATTCGACTAGGACATAAGTATGAAAATCATATCAAGTGTTCAATAACACTAAGCTGACATTCCACACAAAGGCCATGATTTTCTCACAGATTCCACGTGGCTAAAAATCATAAAACACGATGATCTTCAAAAGTAAATAAATTTTCGAGTTACTCAAATAGAACTTAAAAGACGCATAATGGGCAGCAGTAGACAAGACTGTGGTACTAAAAATGATTTCTAATAAGATGCAATAACAATAGTAGCCACAACAACAACAGCAATAAAGTCCATGCTTTCAAATAGCTCATAGTCAAAATCCTCAGGGACTGGAGCAGAGTTGGATGAATAGATGTTGAGGTGTGGAGAAAAGAATATAAAGAAGCTTAGGCTGGATGACTGAATAAGAGGTGGCATTATTTTTTGGTGGTGAGAGAGGGTATTGATATGTTCCTAAGTGTCACTGAGAACATAAGAGAGGGTTAATTAGGGACGTCATAAAGCAGTGAGAGACACAGTGGCAGATGTCTTAGGGGAACTGGAGATCAATAGTATGGGGTCATAATGGATGGAATCTCTAAGGCAAGAATCCTCAGAGAGAATCTACGACAAAATAATCACTAATGTCCTTTTATAATTTTGATTTCATTACTCTTCATAACCCTCCTAAAAAAAGAAGATTTTACATATATATACATATAGCAATATTGCTGTTACTGTATACAACATTCTCTTGGTTCTGCTCTTTTCATTTTTCACATACATACACACACACATAATATGAAATTAGTCTGTCTCCCTGACCCTCACCTCATACATATATATACAGTCATAAGCACACACACTTGTGTATAATCCCGACTATCAGGGCTGCAAGTCTATAATTTTTCCCCTTTTAATACTTCCCTGAATTGTCACATCAACCATTTTCATTAATTCACTCAAAAGATATATTTAAGCACTTGGGGACACAAAGACAGAACACACACATAATCATAAATCAATTGTTCTAGGTCTCATGAAGTATATATTATTACCAATTTCTTTTGGACATCATTGTTAGGTTGGTAGGGTAGAAAGAGTAAACCATACAGTGAGACTTGGTATAGGACTATACCATCTAAGAAGGAGTCCACATCTCACTAGAGTCCTTAAAATATATTTTGTTTTTCATGATAAGGAAAGGGAAATGCCTATGCAGAAAGAGGAAGACTGATCCTGTATCCCTTGTTTCCGTAATGTTTTTAAATGACAGAAGTTATCTCATCTAGGACATTACCAGACTAATATTAATATGACATTTGTAACAAGAAGATAATTAGAAAATATTAAGAAATGCTTTAGTAATCAAGAAGTGTTCATGGTTGTACATTCTTAATTAAAGTAATGAAGTTATTTTTATTATTTTGTAGTCTAGTGACTTTAACATTCTACATGATGCTTCTATTAAAGTCTCTGTGAGAATATGGTCTTTATTTTATGAAAGAGATTAGGATTAAAAATAGGAACTATATATTTGCTGTGCATAAGGAAACAGAAAAGGGTTGTAGAATCTGTATCTCCATCTCACATTTAACATGACCAATGGGCTCTATCATACCACAAGAAATAGTTTCCCAGGTAGGATATTAACTTATTAAGTCCTCCTTTCCCTCTCCTCTTAATGATATAATCATCTATAGTATGTAGATTATATTTCATGATTACAATGAGTTTTCATAGTGCTTTTACATGTCATTTCATTTATTGTTATGGAAAGAGTGCACAATTTTGGTAAAGATGGTGACATGAAATATTTATATTAACACATTCAGCTTCCTCTCAGAACCATCTCAGAAACAATGTAAGACAATGACTGACTAAACAAAATAATGATAATAACTTATTTTATTTTAAATTGTACTTTATTTTTAATTTATGAAATAAAACAAGCGTTTTGATAACATAGTAGAATTAAAAAAACAGATTGCACATGAGACTGCAAATCTATTATGTACAACTTGCCACTGCTTTTAAATATATAATAGTTAACATGTAAATTTCTCCCTTGTTTCTTCTCTCCCTCTCTCACCCTGATATGTATATTATCTATGTATATATGTAAATTCTACACGTATTTCTTTTTCTTTCTCTGCATTCAGATAGTGTCTTCCTTCATAGGCCCTTTGTAGTTAATTTGGATATTTACAATAGTCAAAATGACTTATTTGCTCAAAGTTGTTCTTAAAGCAATATTGCTATTACTGTATACAACGTTCTCTTGTTCTACTCATTTCACTCTTTGTTTTTTTTGTGTGATGTTCTGTATGCTGTGGAAGAAATTCAGAGAGCCTAGAGTTTTCTGACCTACTCTGCCATCTTCCCAAAATCTACTTCTACCACTGTTATTAATTATATATTAAAAACAAAAAAAATATATGTAGGAAGAGTAGACCACACAACAAGACCCCAGTCTGGGCTATTACTGAGTCCAACTAAATTCTCCTGTATGATGTACTATCTAAAACTTGTGGGAATTGTTGGAGGTGGCAGGGCTGCGAGGTCCACTCTGAGGATCCCTACCTCAGAAACTTCATTCCTTATACCTAAATCCCCAATGCCTTCAACCTATCTACTACTATATCCCTCCCTAGTTTATGGCATCCAGAAATCAACTCTCAGCTTTATTCCCAGCAGGTAGCTAGGTGGCACAGTGAATATAGCACTGGGCCTGCAGTCAGTAAGACTCTTCTTCCTGAATTTAAATCTGATCTCAGACATTTACTGGCTGTGGGACCTTGGGGAAGTCACTTAACCTTGTTTGCCCCAGTTTTCTCATCTGTAAAATGAGCTGGAGAAGGAAATGGCAAACCACTCCAGTATCTCTGCCAAGAAAACTCCAAATGGGGACATGGAGAGTTGTATATGACTAAGATAATTGAACATGTTCCCAGAAGCAACCATTCAAAATTCCTCTGTCCTTGAACTCTCTCTTAGATGACCTCTCCTCTTATTCTATCATCCATCCTGAGCTCTGCCATATCCCCCGCTCTACACCTAAAAATCCCTTCACCTGTTCTCTCCTGCTTTAATCACTGAAGACTAGGACTGTAAAATCCCTGACAGAAGGAAGGTTTTTGTTTTTGTTTTTTTTTTACCTTTCTTTGTATACCTAGATCTTAACACAATGACTGGCATGTAGTAGGTGCTTAACGAATGTTTGTTTACTGGCTGAGAAACTAAGGAGTACTTAGGGATAACTCCTCTACTTGTAACTTCAATCCATTGCAATCTTGCCTACTGGTGTCATTTCTCTGAATTGCCACTTCCCCCCCCCCCCCCCCCGTATAGCTTCAGGTGGCAATCCCAATGGCTAGCCATACCTTAAGAATAGCTTGGCTCACAAAGAATATAGCATGAGTCACTTAAGTTGTACTCTTCCAGGTGATGATGTGAAAGATGGTCCTGGGGGTAAGACTAGCAAATGGAAACGTAGAAAATACCCCAAGTTAACTATCATTTCTAATCATGGAACTCTTTCTCAGTGTCAAGTGAAGAAGAATTAGATATGACCTATATCTCACAGCCATTCCAACATAGGAAGTAAAATGACCAACTTTCCCTACCTTCAAAAAACCAGCTTTCCAAGAGAAAGTTGTGTATAGTTCCAGTTCTCTCCTACATATAATAGGCTCTTGCCAATGTCACCTATTTCCAGTTATCCAATCTGCTTTGTTCTGGGCACAGCAATGGCTTCAATGAGCACTTATCCTAATTGTTGAATTACAGAAACAGAGTCAGAATTATTTTTATTACCTACCATGAGCAAAACTTCATGAACATTCCTATCCAAATACAAATGTGATAGAGAAGATATAAGGCAATATATTCTAGTGGATATGGATTTTACCGGGATTCAGAAAACTTGGATTGTATCTAGTCATAGATCTGTCATCTTGTGATCTGACCTTGGGAAAGTCACTTAAACCATATGCCCTTCAGCTTTTCTCTTATAATTGAAAAATAAAGGTATAAAATTTGATCTCTTAAATTATTTTGAACTCTAACATCTTTGAAATTTTGTTTATAGTAACCATTTACTTTTGCATACAAAATCTTTCCTTTAAAGTCAGTACAACTATGAACTTCAATCTAAACCCATAATAACTAAAGACAACATTCTTCCTCTACATTAAGAAGCAGAATGGTGTAGTAGACCAAGATCTGATCCTGAAGATTTGCTTACATATACTGGCTAGGCAAGTATCACTAAACCTCTCAGTGTTCCAGGTTACTCTAAGTTGTAGTAAAGCATCATTGGTAGTGAGAGTTTCCATACCTGAGAGTTCCCTGTACTGCAAGCCCTTCTAGACATTATCTAATTTGACACTGAGATTGGATTTATAACTTATTAGAGTTTCCATTAGAAGTAGTTTCACAATATGGACAGTTCTCATTGATCTTAAAAAAAAACAACATTTGCCTAGGTCAATAACATTAAGTGATTCCTTTATTTTGTCCAGCAACTACAGCCAGAAAAAGGATTATTTGTAACTTTTTCTCTGCCAGAGAACACACTTGGGTATTGAAGGGAAAATAAACTATGACACTTCATTTAAATATGCTTTGTGGATTTAAAGAATGAACCACTAGTATGGGGACTATACCCTGGGGTTTTGAACAGTCAGTCTTGGATGAATAAAAACACGTTACAGCAACACTGCTGGCTTGGAGATGTTTTGATGTGTTGGTAGTAAACAGCTCCTCTTATTGGATGTGGGTTTATTGTTTCTGGCATGCTATTATTGGGGATGTGTGTGGCTTTCAAGCCAGAAAAGATCTAATCACTCAGAATAGTGCAGACTGGGAGATGTGGACCAAATGAAAGCTTCATCAGCATTTTTCTTCTTTCTAAATGTAAATGTCATGGTGCACTGTCTTATCAATGATGCTCTTTATCATACAGTGTCAGAAGATGCTGCTAAAATGAATTTCTGTTTGTTTCCCTGCTTGAGTTTGATCAGGAAGATCAGATTAAACAGTGGAAGACACTGGCACAAAATTTCAGGAAGGGGGCAAGACATAAGGACAATTACCAAATGAGCAGGACGAACTTTAGGGCATTATCAGCGCTAAGACCTATGCCATGAGGGGGGAATAGTCAATCAACAGATGTCTTCTATGTGCCAATGGATGTGATAGACACTGGTGATACAAAAACAAAAATGAACCTGTCCTTGTGAACCGGGATTGCTGAGATAAACACTTTTAAGTATATTCAAATTATTGAGAAAGTATGTGCAAGATAATTTTTTCCAAGTCTTTCATTATATATTTATTTGATATTTTTAGTTTTCAGCATTGATTTTCACAAGTTTGAATTACAAATTTTCTCCCCATTTCTACCCTCCTCCCCACTCCAAGATGGCATATATTCTGATTGCCCCTTTCCCTAGTCAACCTTCCCTTCTGTCACCCCACTCCCCCATCCCCTTTTCCATTACTTTCTTGTAGGGCAAGATAGATTTCTATGCCCCATGGCCTGTATATCTTATTTCCTAGTTGTATGCAAAAACATTTTTTTTGAACATCTGTTTTTAAAACTTTGAGTTCCAAATTTTCCCCCCTCTTCCTTCCCCACCCACCCTCCCTAAGAAGGTAAGCAATTCAACATAGGCCACATGTGTATCATTATGCAAAACCCTTCCACAATACTCATGTTGTGAAAGACTAACTATATTTTGCTCCTTCCTAGCCTATCGCCCTTTATTCAATTTTCTCCCTTGACTCTGTCCCTTTTCAAAAGTGTTTGCTTGATTACTTCCTCCCCCTATCTGCCCTCCCTTCTATCATCTCTCCTTTTTTAATCTCCTTCCTCCTTCTTTTCTGTGGGTCAAGATACCCAAATGAGTGTGTATATTATTCCCTCCTCAGGTCAAATCCAATGAGAGTAAGGTTCACTCATTCCCTCTGACTTGCCCCGCCTCTTCCCTTCCAACTGAACTGCTTTTTCTTGCCAATTTTATGTGAAATAATTTACCCCATTCCATCTCTCTCTCATCCCTTAATTTGATTTTTTAATTTTTTTTAGATATCATCCCTTCATATTCAACTCACCCCGTGCCCTCTGTGAGGTGTTATGAATCATACACATCATCTTTCCATGTAGGAATGTAAACAAAACAGTTCAACTTTAGTAAGTCCCTCGACGATTTCTTTTTCTTGATTACCTTTTCATGCTTCTCCTGATTCTTGTGTTTGAAAGTCAAATTTTCTATTCATCTCTGGTCTTTTCACTGAAAAAGCTTTAAAGTCCTCTATTTTATTGAAAATCGGTATTTTGCCTTGGAGCATGATACTCAGTTTTGCTGGTAGGTGATTCTTGGTTTTAATCCTAGCTCCATTGACCTCTGGAATATCATATTCTAAGCCCTTCAATCCCTTAAGGTAGAAGCTGCTGGATCTTGTGTTATTCTGACTGTGTTTGTACAATACACAAATGGTTTCTTCCTGGCTGCTTGTAGTATTTTCTCCTTGATCTGGGAGCTCTGGAATTTGGTGACAATATTCCTAGGAGTTTTCTTTTTAGGATCTTTTTGAGGAGGCAATCTGTGGATTCTTTCAATTTCTATTTTGCCCTGTGGCTCTAGACTATCAGGGCAGCTCTCCCTGATAAGTTCTTGAAAGATGATACCTAGGCTCTTTTTTTGATCATGGCTTTCAGGTAGTCCAATAATTTTAAAATTATCTCTCCTG